>PVJL010010821.1:0-46729 GCA_004026885.1 Lyroderma lyra
CTGAGCTGTTTCCTGTTCTGATGTTCACTATCACTAATTCTTTCCTCCATCTGGTTGGCCCTGTTTCCTATGGCAGTTATTTCATTTCTCACTTCTTTTATTGTATTATTTATCTCTCGCATTTCCATCTCAATCTTCCTTGTGTTTTGAATTTCCTTGTTAAATTGTTCCTTTTGTTCATGAAGTTCTTTTTTATGTCATTCATGTCCTTTTTTATGTTGTTTATGTCAGCCATGGTGCTCTGCCAGTATGTGTTCATTTCTCTCATAGCCTTTAGCATGGCTACTTTAAATTCTCTTGTCACTTAATTAGGAAACTTCTAGGTCTAAGAAGCTGTCTTGATAAATTTCCTGTTCTTTCTGAGGAGTTTTAGTTTTTAAGGAATTCATCCTGTCTGCTGAGTTCTTCCTCTTTGACATGAGGGCATTATGTTCAGTAGTGCCCAGGAACTCAGATTGGTACTTTTGTGGTGTCTTGCTGTAGGGCAGACATGAGGTGGTTTGTGGGGGCAAGTTTTGGGAGAGAGAGGGGTTGTTTATTTCTTATTTCTGGTTTCCTGTTACGTTTGGAGGTGGTGCTCATCTATCATGGTCCCTCCGCTTCCTGTAGTTAGTTTGTTTGTTGGGGAGGTTGTAGGAAAGGGGAGAGGCCAACAAAAGGCACACTGGGGCAGCTCCACCTTCTGCCCTATACTGGGGAAGCTGGGTGATGCGGGCCAAGGCTGCTCCTGCTGGCTGGGGCGAATGCTATCAAATCCGCCTTTCTTCCCAGGCCTGCTTCCATGGCCAAATGTTGGGGCAGAGCCTGCGGGCTCGCACTGCTTTTAGGACCCAGGGGCGTGCAAGCAGGCATGCATACAATTCCGAAGCTGTGGGTCTGACTCCGCAGTAGGAAGCCAGCCGGCCCGCCTCCGCAGCGGGCCGGGAATGGGGAGCCACAACCCCGTGCAGGAGCTGCGCATGCCGCGCCCACAGCCAGTCCGCCTTCGCAGCAGGCCGGGACGGTTCAGGAGCCGCAGTCCTGTGGCGGGGCTGTGTGCTGCCTGCACGGCAGCCGGCTCACCTCGGCAGCGGTCCAGGAACAGGAACCCCAACCCTGTCCGGGAGCCACACGCGCATGCGCTGTGGGTCCCAAGGGAGCCTAGAACCAAGATGTCGTCTTTGCAGTTCAGAGTCCTCGCTCAGCCCTGCTACCACTCAAGAGTTCCAGAGGCTGGATCCCAAGGTCTGTCTCTAACTCGCCGCTCCAAATTCCAGCTCCCCAGCCTAGCTCCCCAATGGACTCCCACTGTTCTGCCGCTTTGCTAGGGCTTTTCCTCTTGTCACCTCCTGGCTTCTCCCCTCCCATGCACTGCAATCAGCCGCGATCGGGTCCTGTTGCAATCCGTCTCTGCTCCCTCCCCTCTCTCCCGCTCACCCCTTTCTCTCCAAACCTTAGGTGTTTACTTGCAATGTGTGGATGTCTCAGCTGCCGTTTTTTGGTCACCTAGGGTCCTCTTTCTTGGCTCCTGAGTGGCCGTTCAATTGTGTTTTCTGGGAGATGCTTTAGGGACCGCCTCTCCAGTCGCCATTTTGTCCTGAAGTAATTTTCTTTTTATGCCTCATACTCTGCTGGGCACTTTGGGATTAAATAGAACTATAGACATTATAGAAATATAAGACATTGTTCACAAGGAATTTGTACTTCAGTTAAGGAGATTAAAATATAGGATATTTTTAAAAGACATGTTATTAAGACACAAAGATTATTGGAAGTAGTCATTTTTTTTTTTTTTTTTTTTTTGGTTGCCAGACAACTGAAGTAAATATAGGAGTTGTAAACAGGAAAAAAATCACTCAGATATATACTATAAACTATTTTAAAAGTGTGACATCTGGTTTTTTAAAAATGTTTGTTTAAGGGGGTTCCCTGGTGGTGTAGTGGCTAAGGCTCCGGTGCTCTCAACGCTGCAGCCTGGGTTCGAGTTCCAGCCAGGGAAACACCAAAATAAATAAATAAAATGTTGGTTTAAATTTTTTTATCTTTCAATACTTGGGATGAAGGTGAGGGGAAGGGAACCAAATCATAATACTAGTAACAAAACCCAGATTAACCTTGCTTTCCTGAAAAAGTATAGGGTAAATATTTATGAATTGATTTTTGGTCCCAGCATAAAATAAAAACTACTTTTGTGATAGTCATTTCAAAGAACATTTCCATTATGAAAGCATATCTATGTAAATTTATTTTTTCTGTGGAATCCGAGGGAGATGAATGATCACTAAATCCTCTTGAACTTCCCCCCACACACCCAAAACAGGCAATTATCATTTCAAGGGCTGTGGAAGAGACTACCAGTTGTCTGTATACCAAATGTCTGTTCTCCCTTTTCTTAGCAACAGAATCCCTATTTTATTCAGGGAAGCAATGTGTCCCTAAACAATGACATTTCCCTGCCTTCATTGGAGTCAGATGTGGCTGGATGCCTGCAGAAGTGTAGTGTGGACTTCCAGGAAAGCACTTATGGGGGGAGGGGGCAGTGGTGGTGGGGGCTCTGCTTCTGTCTCTCCCCCTCTTCTGTGGTCTGGAATACAGACAAGATAGCTGGAAAGCAGCCTAGGTCTGGTTCTTCCCCTCCCCCACCCCCTCACTAACCCCCCAGGGCACAGTTCTCTCTACACGGAAAGAAAAGTCGATGAAGCAGTCCTCATCACTGGTTTTCCTTAAATGGCTCTTTGGTCAGCCCCCTTGATTTGCTTGGTCCAGTAAACATGAAAAAAACTGACCCTTTACTAATCATTTTCTGCTTTCCTGGCAGTGCACTAATTACATTTCATGTATCATCTCATATAAATCTCACATCCCTGGGAAGTAAGTCCTGATAGTGCCCACATTTCACAGATAAAGATGTAAACGCTAGGAGAGGTTACCTTGCTGGCACTACTGCTGGGTCACCCAGTTGGGAAGCTGGGGTATTAGCTGAGGCGTCTCGGCTTCCAGACCATGCCGGTACACTGTGCTGCCCGTTCGTCTTCCCTCAAACCCTGTTCACTATAGATCATTTAAACACATTAAAGACTTCAGTGCAGCATCATGGAGTCCTACCTATTCATCACCTCGTTCTCTATTCCTGAAGCTCATTATCCTATATCATGCACATTTTTCATAGAAAAGGCTTAATTGGACCACTTGCCAACCATGTGATTTCATTATTAAGACATCAGTTCTCAGTCCTCTTTTCTGGCAGAAACATCTGGGAATGGGTGCTTAAGGAATGGGGACAGGCAAGCATCAACTCAGTTCCCCTTACTTCAGGCCCCTCCCATTGCACCTCTGGCTGCTTAAACTGACTGATAAAGAGGCCTCATTAAGGGTTCTGTTTACCTAATATTTTCTTCATAAAAGCTTCTTAGTGTCCAACAGTCCCTGCATAATGTCCCCTTTTTTCTTTAAGTGAAGGAAAGTCTAGGTCACCTACAAATATTTGATGAGCCCAGAGATTAACTTTAATAGTAAAAAAATTCTAAACATTCTTATCAGACAAGTGTCACATTTGCAGTGTTTAGGAAATGCCGAAAGAATGGGCATTGGAGATGAATTTGCAGCTTCAGTAGGCACCAGGACAGGCCTTGTCAGTAAGATAGCAACTAAACATTTTAGGATGCTGATTCATTTAATTCTTCTTTGACCATACCGGCTCCTACCTACTTACTACTTTTTAAACCCATTTCTCATTTATAACCTTTACCCTGAACTTTATCATGTCGTTCCATTATTTGACGTGGTTTGCCAACTATTTTCTCTAGATTAGTTTTCTTCCTTCAACTAGGTTGTGACCTTCTTGCAGGTACAAGATTAGAATAGTGAATCTTATCAAATACACATTTACCTCCTATTTCCTGGGGGGGTGGGGGGAGAGAGAGAATGGGAATGGGGAGATGAATGTTACCCATTTGGCTTCAGAAGAAGCTGCTTCTGTGGAATTTGCATAATTTCTATTTGATGGACATACTTATAAGCGGGTTACAATTGTTAACTTTAAAAAGCCAGCTCCACAATCTAGATGAGATGCTCTCATTATGTAAATTTATTAAAAACATTGAGTACTAGATACAATTATATAAATAAATAAAACTATAATCTTTTTATGTGAGGAAGTTTAAGGAGATAAAGATTTCAAAAGATTCTGAAAAAGAAAAGGCAAGGATGATACAAAAACCCATCTAGTGTATAAATAAAACCTCTAGTGTATCATATATCTATATATGACATCACTATATCTTTTTATCTCTAATTTTAACTGAAAGTGATCCCCTTGGGAATCAGTCTGATTAATGGATTCTAAAAATGACTGATGGAAGGGAAAGTATCTCATCCTGATTTCCCTATTTTATTCAATCTTTACTTATTACACTCAAAATAACACAGTAGGAGCATAAAGAAGCCAAATGACCTATTTCTTTAGAGAATCTATTTCTTAAAGGAGAAATGAAATATTCTTACTTGAGGTGGAATTCACATTTATGAAATTTGTACCTTTTTGAAGAGCATTGAGAAGGTGAGGGTTTTGTTTTGATTTTGGTGGATTTTTTTGGGTAAATAGAATCTTATTTTAAGCATGCTTGGAGTGTTCACTATTTTAAAGGAAACTTTAATCCTTTTAGAATAAAAAAATATATTAGCCATGCATACATACACACACATATTTAAGTGGCTGCCATTGGCTAAGCACCAAAAGACTTAGTGTAACAGGGATTTAAGCATACTTGGCATCCAGTAAAGGTTTTAGGCATCCACACAGACCCTACTTGGAAGAAAATTTCAGTTCTGTTGTGCTGATGTGATGTGAATGCGTAGATCAAACCATTTTAGAGCACCACCATGCCATATACAATTAGGTGCAGGAGTAAGTGATTCGGACCTGTGCTTTCTTGCCTGTAATGTTCTCACCTTGAAGCTTTTTATTTATTTGTTTGTTTGTTGATTGATTGATTGATTGCATTAACAGGGGAATCTTTTTAAAAGGTAAGCTCTGATCTTGTAGGTCTGGAGTCAGGCCTGAAGCTTTGCCTTTATGATAAGTCTCACCTGTTGTGGAAACTACTGGTTTGAGGACCACAGTTTGAGAAGCAAGGGACTAGTATAGAGCAATAACAACAAAGAAGTTCAAAGAAGGGAGAATTAATATGACTTCTCATGGGCCTTCTTTTACTGTTAGTGATGTGAGTAGTCACGTCTTAATTTTTCTGCTTAGGATACACACACACACACACACACACACACACACATTAATATTATATATATAGACTTAGTCTGTAAGATTTTCTGTGTAAATAAAACTATTTTCTTATTGTTTTGGATGGAGACAGTTTACTTCTTTTCCAATCTTTATGCTTTTTATTTCTTCATTCTTATTTCACTGATTGGACCTCTAGTCCACAAAACAAATATAAGTGCTGAAATACATTGCCCTGTTCTTCATCTTAAAGCAATGTATTCAGTATTTCAACACTAAATATTTTAGGTACAGGAGTTTCATAGCCCTTTATCAGGTTGGGAATGTCCATTCTATCCTTGACTTGCTGGGAAGTTTTTTGTTTTTTGTTTTGTTTTGTTTTTATCATGAATAGGTATTAGATTTTGTTAAATCTTTTCTGCTTTGATTGTGATTATTATATGGTTTTTCTGCTTTATTCTGTTATATGGAGATTTACACTGATTTTTAACTTAACCTTTCATTTTTAAGACAAACCTACTTGGTTATATATTTGTGGATTCAATTTGCCAATTTTTTTGTTAGGTAATTTTTACATCTATGCTCATTAAGGGATATTACTTTTATAATTTTATTGTCATAGATTGTGTTTGTGAAGTTTTGGTGTCAGAGTGCTGGCTTCATAAGTTGAGAAACATTTCTTCCTCTATTTTCCATGAGAGTTTGAGACACAAAACAATCTTGAAATAATGCCATTCTTACACAAACTATTGTGGAAAATAGAGGAGGAAATCCTTCTCAGCTTATTAATATTTTATGAAGCCATCACCCTGACATCAAAGCTTGACAAACACAATCTAAGACAATAAAATTATAAGCCAATATCCCTTACAAACAGGCACCGGGTGGTGAGCTTATAACTCAACAAACACATAGATGATATACTATAGAATTGTACACCAGGAACCTATGTAATTTTTACTAACCAATGTCACCCCAATAAATTTAACAATAAAAAAAGATTGTTTTGGCTATTCTAGTGTATTTACATTTCCATATACAAGTTTGAATCAGCTTGTTAATTCCATAAAAGAGCCTGTTGGAATTTTGATTGGGATTGCATTGAATTGGTTGGTCACTGTTGGTTACTGTCACCAATGAAACCATCTGGGCTTAGACTTTTCTTTATAGTGAAGTTTTTTATTATGAATCAATTTAGTATAAATAGAACTATCTGGATCTCTCTCTTTCTCTTTCTCTCTGAATTATGGTAATTTGTGTCTTTCAAGAAATTCATCCATTTCATGTGCTATTAAATTTACTGACATATTATTGTTTTTAGAATTCCCTCATTATTCTTTTTTAAGTCTGTAGGATCTACAGTGATTCCCTCTTTCTTTCTTGATATTGATAATTTCTGTGTTTCCTCCCTTAAGTCAGTATTTCTTATAGCTTATCATTTTTTATTAATTTTTTCAAAGAGACAACTGTTGGCCCTGGTAATTTTCTGTATCATTTTTCAGTTTCCTATTTCATTGATTTCTGCTCTTATCTTTGTTACTTCCTTCTCACTTATTTTTGGTATAATTTGCAGAAGCTATTTGAAGGGTAATGTATTTCTATATTTTCAATTATTTTTGCCTGGTAGGATTTAATATTAAGGTAGTTCTGAAAATTTATAGCTGTTGAGAGCTATTTGGTTTTCTGATAGGTTTGTCTATTCATGCTTTAAGGGATATTCACCTATTCCCTGGATACTGCTTAGGTAAGAAAAAAACAGGTTTTTTTTTACTATTTAAATTAGCAATTCAGATAAAACCCAAGTGAGTGAAAAAAATTCTGTTTGATAATTATGTAAGACCTTTAGTGTTTTTTGTTTTGTTTTGTCTTTGCTTTTTTAAAATGAAATCATTAAAGAGTATGCAGCTTTTGGAGAAATCTAGTGAGTAAGAAACTTGGCCCAATATTAGGTTTTATATGTCATGAAAATTCTATGTGAATCAGTGTAATAAATGAGTAATTTGTGCCATTAACTTTAATTTTTAGATTTAAGTTTAAAAAAAATATCTTGAGTTGACTTCTAAATTGAGTTAACTTTAGCCTCAATAATCTAGAAGACATCCTTCTTTCAGCCCTGCTGCTGCAGTACCCATGTCACAGCCCATGTCCAAGCCCATTGCATCCTCTGCCTGCAGAGAGAATGTTCTGGCTTAGCCCCAGAGACAATCCTAATGGAAGTAGTTCTAGCCCCTTCCTTGGCTCCTTGTGCACTGTTCCACACGTCTATGCATGTGAATGGAAGATGTGATTGTGCCTTCTATTTTTAAGGTCCCTTAATGCTTCCCAGGGTCTCTGGAGAAGTGGGGTTTTGTCATCTTATTCCCAGGGCCTTGCAAAACACAGCTCCTTCTTCCTCAGTCCAGTCTGCCTGCCTTGATTCTAGAACTTCATGCCTGGCTGTTCTTCATCTGTCTTATCCACCCGCCAGACCACAGGTCCCAGGCGGGTTTCCTATCCTTTGCTTGCCTGCCTGTTTATCCTTCTCCCTCCCCACCACACACCATGGGCCTCTGCAGCCACATCGGCCCAGCTCCTGGCCCCTCCCAGTGAAATCCCAGGCCGGTCTACACCTTCCTGTCCGCAGCCTTGTGCACTTAATTAAGTAAGTGACAGTGCATTTCTACATCCCAGGAAATGGTGGTTTCTAAACTGTTTGTACTCAAAACTTTAGAATTTTGAGATCTAATATAATAATACCCTTTGATGGTGAAATTAAAATAATATGTCAAATATTTAAAATTATTTATACCAATTCCATATAATCTTTTCATGCATGTTAGAACTTAATCTTTGTGGATTTATTCAGGTGTATAAACATCTGATGTCTGTTCCCACAAGAAGTACTGAGTAAATAGTGTTTATTTTAATTTTCTTTATTATGTGAGGTAGAAATGTCTCTCTGGGATTTGAAATGGGTAATACATTCCTTTTCATAAAAATTATTTTATATAGATTTTGTTAAAATATAATAAAATATTTTCCCTAAGCATTGTTTAAAACTTAAACATACTAGTCTTATCAAATCCACTATTTCAGTCAACACAAGCTCATAACATTTGAGGTAATAATAATACTCCTGAGTTAATAAGAATTGATCAATCATATACATTTATTATTTGAGGAAAAAATATACCATTGCCACTTCACAGAACATCGTGATTTTCCTAGCTCAATGAGAAAGAGCCTGTTATGGGGCCAGGATGCCCCAGTGTGTGGGGAAAGTGTGTGGGTTGAAAGAACAGCACCTAGGGTCTCCTACAATCAGGAGGAGAATATTTGATAAGAAGTAACTTAAGTAACTACCATAAATGAGAGAAGCGAACCCAGGAATGTTTAGGTCACTGTGAGTGCTAAAACCAGGAAGGTGAGGCTGATAAGACTGAAGATGACGCGTGTTTTCCGTTTAACCTCTTTCCAGAGCACCAGACTGTACTTTCCAACCTGTCACTAGGCATCTGAAGCTGCCTGAAACTCAGCATATCCAAAATGGAAGTATGCATTAATTAAACAGTTACTCATCAGACCCCACAGTGTTTCAGGCACTGTGAACACAAGGGACACGGTCCCTGCCCTCGTTGAGCCTGTAGTTCATTCTATTTCCCCACTGGCTTCCTTCCTTCGATTTCTTCTCAGTCTTGCCCTGGGAACTATTCCCCTACCCCGTCCACTCCTCTCACTATCCTGTCAGTCGGCTGATCCCATCTTCTTGGTTGACCTTCCTATCCATCCTCTCCTTTGCATCGCTTCTACCTCTGTTTCCTTCAATTTACTTAGCCCTGGATTTCTACTCTGGAAATTTCTCATTAGAGTTGGGAGTCATTTTCTGTGACAGGTCTGAGAATAATGAAGTAATGCGAGTGGGCTGGGTCAACCTGGGCACTGAAGTGCTGCGCACCTGAATTCTCATCAGTGGAGGGAGACTGGCTTTAAATACTGGGAAGTTATTTATGCTTGACTCCCTGGTGTGATGTCAGGATTGAAGAGGACCTGACTCCATGCCCCTGCTCCAAAGAGGGCGTGCTTGTCTCTTTTATTTGTGGAATAATAGAATGCAGATGAAGCTCTTTCCCTCCATGAAACCATTTGTGCTGAACTGAAACATACAAAAAACAAATCAGTGACCTTGAAATAGGCTTGTTTGCAGTTGGCTCTCTATCTAACATTTTTACTGTATAAACTGTTGTAAGGAGTTTAATATGCCATTTTAAATATCAGTATTGGGAGTTCCCTGGTGGTGTAGGGGCTAGGCTTCGGCACTGTCAATGCTGCAGCCTGGGTTCAATTCCCAGCCAGGGAACTACCCACATATATAAAAAACAACAACAACAATAAAAATCAGTATCACAAACATGGGTTTTTTTTGTACCTAATTTAGTTAGAAAAGTATGAAGCCCTATGCATTAAAATATTATGCCGTCATTTTCAGAATGACGCTTCTAAAAGTTGGATTTTGAACTTCTGAATAATTTTAAATAAATATTTTGGGGCAACTGTCAATATTGAATACAAATGGCACTATTCATGATCTTTCTTGTTTGCAGAGTTTGTGACAGGAATTATATGCATGAAGGGTTCCTATGTCTTTTAATGTTCCCTTTCATCCATCTTACTCTTAATCAAATATTGGAAGCTGTGTGTGTTTACTTATTTATGCATTCAATAAGTATTTATAAAACATCCATTAGATGCCAGGCACAGTGCTGTTTCAGTGACAGGCTAAAATCCCTGCCCTAACATCCTTTAGAAATACTAGTAAAATTAGAACTAATGATCTCAGGACGAGAAAAATGAGAAAAAGGTAATCATTTCAGTTTTTATTTTATCCATATCTAAAGATAAAAATAAGTCAGTTATTTGGTATTTATGGTTTTAAACTTAGTTCATTTGGTGATAAATAATTTTAGCTGTCATATCGAAGGACCTTATCACTTTATAGCTACTATTTATTGAGTGCTCATTATGTCCCAGATCCTGTGCTAATTGTTTACATTTACCCCATTTGGCAGATGGGAAAAATGAGGCCCAGAGACATAACTTAACTTTTGATCTTCCTACAGTTAGTAAATGGTAGAGATGAGATTTAAACCAAATGCAGGTTTATAAGACTCCATAGTCAGAATTCTTATCCATCACACATTCTCTCTCCAACCAGGGTTACAGATCAAGAGCAGAAACCAGTGAAATTACAAAATGTTCTCAGAACAAGATCCCAAATAATGGCCAAATCTAGAAGCCACAGAGTTCTCAAAAACAATGATCTAGATGTAAGTTAGGCATCAAAAATAAAAGATATGAAAATGAAATGTGACTCAACTAGGCCTGTTTTGACTGTTTCCTGTGCAAGATGCTGTGCTCTGCAGTATGTGTGAGGTTGAGAGCAGTTAAGCCTGTGCATATGAGGGTAGGAGTGTGTGTGAGTAGGTGTGTATGTGTAAGGTTATGTGTGTGTACTTCTCTGTGTGTGATGGATGGTGGCATTGTGAAATAATAAAATAGACTATTTGTCCTTGTGGAGCTTACAACATAAGAGATATGTGTTCAAAACAGGCCTAATTATTATTTCAGGCAGACTGTGATAAGTGCAGTAAAGGATTACAAAGCCATAGCAGTACTAGTGGAATTACAAAAGAAGGGACAAACTTCATATTTTCAGTAGTGTGCAAGATCAGATAACCCAAACAACAATCCCACTAAGAACAATTAAAAATGCTGGATAAAATATTTAAAATATATTTTAAAACTTATTTCTGAGTTGGTAAGTCCAGGATTGCTAAGAGGTCAAAGATGAAATGAAGGTTGAAACCTAGAAAGATCGGTCATGCTCAAGATTGTCTTTGCTCTGGGGCATGTGCTGAATTCTGGTGTTCTTGAGCTTCCATTTGGGTGGCCTCGTGGGATGTAGGTGACAGGAGACAAAACAGGGGCATCTAATGGTAGATGCTGGTATAGTTAGAACCCCAAAGACCCAGGCCCACATTGTAATAGTGAACTAGGAAAAACAAAACAGAACTACTCCCTTGCATAAAGGGTAGTGGGTTAGCGAGGAAGAGAGAAATAAAATCTTGAAAATTTATGATTACAGGTTTGCTCTCCTGTGTGCTTGAAATTCAAATTCATATTACTTCTGTGGTCTGACAAAATCTCACACAGTGGTCCTAGGACAGTGGTATCCCCAGGTGCTCAGAGAAGCAAATGAAATCCTCTGGAGGAATGCACTTTTACTTTGAATCTCAAAGAATTTCAACAAATAAAATTCCAAGAGGCGTGAGTTTTTAGTTAAAAGAAAATCATAGCACATATTAAAAAAAAGACATCATAAGTAGGAACAGCAGAAAAATAGATAACTGAATCTAGTCCACAAAGACTTTAAATATTGGAAATGAATAGGCTTAACATGTTTAAAGAAATACAGAAGGAACTAAACTATAAATTAGGAATAAGACACTATTTAAAATAACTAAGATTTGAAAAAGAACCAATTAGAATTTCCAAATAAACAGCAGATTAAACACAATTGAAGAAAGAAATGGAAGCTCTATCTTATTAAATTGTCTGAGACAGAGGTTTAAAAATACGGTGGATAGAGTGAAAAAGAATATTAGAATTTTGTATCTGGTGAGACTATATTTCCGAAACAAACAAAGAGGAAATGAGAATTCTTTCAGACCTCCACTAAAAGAATGTAAGGGATATATATTAATACTTCAGGTGATAGGAAAATGATTCCAAATGAAATGTCTGAGAGGCAAGAGAAATGTGAGCAGATAACTGGTGAATGTATAGATAAGTAACACTGACTATATGAATCAATAATGTCTAATTTGCATCTAAAAAATAACTAAAGTAATGGTAGCGTTATAGTGTGATCTAGGAAGATAGGAGTTAAAGTGTTTTCAAGTTCCTACTTGTAGTTAAGGAGAAAGGTACAAATAATGTTTAACTTTAGAATTTTGTAAGAATGCATATCAACATTTCTAGAGTAATCACTAAAGGAAAAGAAAAAGAACCGACAACATATAAACTAGTAGAATAGAAAACTAGAATGAGAAAAAAATAAATTCAAGAAAGATTTTGAAAAGTGAAGAACTAGAAAAACAAACAGTATAAAATAAGTGGTAAAAATAAATCCAAACAGTTCAATGATTACACTAAATACAAATAGACTGAACTGTTTAGTTAATAGGTTCAGATTTTCTCTTGGGAGTTAAAAAATCCAGTTATATCCTTTTGCAAGAGACTCCTAAAGGTTAAGTACACAGAACAGTGGAAAGTAAAAATATAGGAAAGATGCACTAGACAAATTCTAGCCAAAAGGAAGTTGTTAGAATTCAATTAATATCTCATAAAATAGAATTCAAAATATGATCAACTACTAGAGATAAAGAGAGTAACTACATGATAATAAAGTTACTTACCAGGAAAATAACAAATTCTAAATTTATAGGTACCTAATAACATAGCCTAAAAATATAATGCAAAACTCAGCAGAACTACTGGAGAAATTGATGCATCTGCGATCAATAGGCAATATTGGCACTTCTTTCTGTGGTAGATAAATCAGCAAAGGAAGGGATAGCTCAAGAGCCATGTCAGAGACTGGATGTAGTTTGAGAGCCCAGTCATTGGGAGGACGTCCTTTTCTGGCGACAGGGTCCAAGCTTCAACTAGTCGTTGCCCTGAGAGTTTGGTAGTACCTTTAGGCAACTGGTCTCCTAAGGGCAGAGGCGCTAAGTACTTGCTTAGCACTTTATTATGAAAATCACCTCTTCCTCACCTTCGTTCAGAACCAGGCAGAAAAAGCCAGTTTGCTCATCCTGACCTTCTTCTGTGCCTAGGCCTCTGGAGTCACAGATTCTTGCTTTACTATAGAACACAGGTGATTTGAAGATGAATGATCCTGAACCCCATTTTGATCTTTCCAGATGTTGTCCACAATTGCATTGAAGTGCTTGCAGTGATAAGAAATGGTGACTGAGGCTGGGGAGAGGGAATGAGGATCACTGTGCAACCGTCTCTACACAGTGGAAACATAGCTTAAAAAGATTTTCATTAGTCATTTACATCAAGTTCACAGTGGTTTTTCCAAAATGATAGAATCTCAACTGTTTAGAATTGAGGGTGGTGGTTAGGAGTCAAGCATGGACTTCCTTTCTGTTCTGGCAACACTTAGGATTGAGATGACACAGACACATACCTTCCCACCCTCCCTACACCTCTCCAAACACATAGAAATGCTGGATAAAATTTAATACCCAATGTAAAAACAGAAAAAAACCTTCAAAGAAAAGAGGGAAGAAAGAGGAATACAATAAAAACAAAGGGAAGAGAAGGTAGGTGCTAGTAACCAAGAGCAAAACAAAAACCGAAGCTCTGAGTGCCAGAGTTGCTCCAGTGTTTTACCCCCAGTTCTCAGATGCTCAGAGGGCGACCTTGGAGGCAACAGTCCCATCGGTATACATTTTGTTTTATCAGAACCAACTATGTCAGTTAATTAGATATGCAAATCTGGCCTTTATTAGGAACAAGTGTGGCTTCAACACAACTTAATGCTTAACCTTATAACGTACTTAAAGGATTGGAGGTTCTTTCTTTGCCTCAAACCTTCAAAGCCATCACAGGCCCTACTCCTGCAGCTCCAAGGCCCCAGTTATCATCTACCTTAGACACTAACTGGTGACGTGATTGTATTTAAGTTGCAGTTATCAGTGCTTTGGCGGATACCTTTGCCTTTTGATCCAGTTGGTTAGGAAATTGGTAAGTCAAAGGTTAACTCTGCATGGTTAAAGAACCAAAACAACTTTAAGACTGTAATTTTAAGGCCCTCTCACAAGGGTTTGACACTTGGTAATTTTAAAAAATCACAGTTGGCTACTTTTCCATTTAGATGACCATCCATATGGAAGAAGTACTTCCGGGGTTCTCATCTTGGAGATGTGATATTCTTGGATATTCTTGAATATTCTCATGGGTGTGAAATACAGATGGTTACCTCTCCCTGTGTTTCTAACTTTCTAGTCACAAATGGATCACATCTTAAAGGTTTGATGTAGATAGAAAATTTTGAGAAAATAGAAATAATGAAATCACTTTGAATTCAACAGTAGAACAACAGGCCTTGAAATCTTGTGACTCAGTTGGCATGGTATAACACAATTTGTTAGTCTTGAATTCCACCTTTCAGATACTGTAAGTTAGCAAATTAAGACTTACCCTGAAAAGAACTGCATGCTATTCTACAATAGAGGTAGTGTATTCTAAGAGCAGAACAGATAGAGGTAGCAACATTTTGCCATCTGGCAAAGCCACGAGACCAGATGGATTCACTAATGACTTCTCTAAAGTATTTAGTCAGACCTTACTGAAACACATGACTGGCATATTTAATTATCCTAAATTAATGGGATGTCTGCCAAATATAACCCTCAATGCTTGAGTCATGCTCCTTGCTTAAAGAGTAGAAAAGAGATGAATAGCTTCAGAAAGCTGAGTTTCACATAGATCCCTTTAATTAGTGCAACTTTTCATTAGCAAATTGTTGTGTTACAGTCTTCAAGGCAGTATTTCTCCTTTTTCAAAGAATGGATTGTAAGAATAGCCATGCTGATCAGTCATTTTATCAGTAACAATTATACTTAATGAGAACATCTGGGGGTTGATCAGTCTGATACATGTAGTCATCAGATCATCCTTCCTGTGGAAGACTTCTAAACAGCAGACATGGCCTTCTTTTTTCCTTGCCCTAGTTAACTAATTTTCTTTCTCTCTAGCGATTTTTCATCTTAATAGTTATATTTGTATCAAAGCAATATTGACACACAAATAAAAAATTACAGAAGGCCTTATAATGAAAAACTGGCCCTGCCCCATCCTTTCCCACCCCCAATCCACTTTCCAAGGGAACACTTGTAATTCTTATGACTGTTCTTTCTGGTTCGTACCTCCTTGTCTTGAAACGTGATTAATTGCTATTTCTTGACTTACCTATTTTAGACATGATTGACTTTCTCTTAAGGTACATAAGGATGTAGCTTTGTAACTGACATACCATTCTTACTTCTCTTCCCTTTTCCTCCCCAAAGGGTTATTTTATTTTATTATTTTTAACTCCCTTACTATCTACCTTTGTAGCCTTAAGTTATACTTTTTATACCTTCATTTTTTGGGTCAACTATAGACAGTAGCTCTTGGATTTCAACTTTTTAATGATGAAAATATTAGTGACAGTGAGTATTCTACTGAATGCTCCAATATTCTTTCACTCAGTATAATATTTTTGAGATTCATTTATGTTGTTGTGTGTCAGTAGTTATTTTTATTGCTGTGAACAATTCCATTGTATGAATATATAATAATTAATTTATCCATTTACCTATTGATGGGTATTTATTTCTAGTTTTTGGCTATTATAAATAAAGCTGCTATAAACATTTGTATACAAGTCTTTCTTTAGACATATCCTTTATTTCTCTTGGGTAAATACCTAGGAGTGGAATTGCTTAGTCATATAGTAAGTGTATGTTTAACTTTATAAGAAACTGCTAAACAACTTCCCAAAGTGACTCATTGTTTTGCATTCCCATCAGCCATGCATGTGGATTCCAGTTGCTCCACATCCTCAGCAGCACTTGGTATTGTCAGTGTTTCAAATTTTAGTTGTCTCTGACATGTTAAAATCTTTTAGCCATATTTTAAGTTGGGCTGTTTTCATACTATTGAATTGTAAGCATTTTAAAACATATTTTGGGTACAAGCCCTTTGTGAATTTTATTTATTTATTTGTTAGTTTATTTATTTATTTACCAATCTATGGCTTGTTTCCATATTCCTAATGGTGTCTTTGAAAGAGATGTAGTTTTAATTTTGATGTACAATTTATCCACTTTTTTCCTTTTATGGTTCATGCTTTTTGCTTATTCTCTAAGAAACCATTGTCTTTCAAAGGTAACAAAGGTTTTCTTGTGTTATTTCTATCAGTTGTATAGTTTTAGCTCTTATGTTTAGCTCTCTCATCATTTGAGATAATATTTATGAACAAGAGGTGAGTGTTGAGGTTCATTTTTTTCCATAGGGATGTCCAATTGTTCCAGCACTGTTTGTTTGAATAACTGTCCTGTCCCCTTTTAATAACCTTAACACCTTTGTTGGATGTCAGTTGACCACATAAATGCACTTCCATTTCTGAACTCAATTCTGTTCCATCAACATATATGTCTGTCCTTATAACAATACTCTACTGTCTTAATTCTGACTCCTTTTTTTAAAGTCTTCATGCAGAACTTTCCCTTCTATTAACATTTTATTCAGATTGATTGATTTCAGTAGTTAAATCTAGATTCTCTCATTGTCAATCGTGACTGAACTAGATTTCCAAACCCTTATGTTGCATAGATACTTTCTCCTTAGGAAGACTTCATTAGATAAACAATCTCATTTATTTCATGTGGTTTTTTTTACCAGTTTAATTCTCAGATGATTATCTTATTTTTAAATTTTGGAGGTTAGTTCACAATCACTCTTAAGGTACATGAGTTTCTCTGGCTTAGAATGTCTGTCCTCTGGGGTCAGGGGTAGATTTCACATGTGTTCTATCACATGGGTAGTTAAATAATAATAACAATATCACTTGTATAGTTTTCACTGTGTTTTAAGCACTGTTATTTCAATCACTGCTTTGGGATTTATTAAATCTTGAATAATACCCACCTTCTTTCAGGTAGATACTGTTATTATTCCCATTTTATGGATAAGAAACTGTGGCACACAGAGGTTGAATAATTTGCTGAAGGTGATTTGTGAGAAACTATTACATGCCAGTAAGTAGAGGAGATATGCTTCAGTGATGTACTGGTTACTACTTAACAACCAGCTCTTTAAGAGAAAAAAAATCTAGGTATATAGTACATTCATAGTTTGTTATAAATTTTACTGATATAAATGGTGTATAGTACACAATTTATAAATAATAATAAATTACATAATCCTCTTTTTTAACATTTAAAAAAATTTATTGGGACTAACTTTTATTGGGAAGAATTAAAAGAGTTGAATCTAAGTTTGTTTTACATTATATAACAAATTTTGGATACGATGCAACATTCTGATATTTCTTAGAACAAAGATTGATTGTTGACTTCTGTGCTAGAAGGGTGATTTTTGTATAAGCATTCATAGTTTCCCAAGGGCCTCTCTTAATCTTATGATATACAAACCATTCTCTTAAAGACTCTACCTGTCGTGTAAAGTCATCTCTGTCGACCTTTTCTTCCTCAGTTGCTAATTATTCAAACTCTCTTTGATCCTTATTACTGTGTGTGACTCAAACAGTTCTCCAGTGTCATTTTCATCAACTTTGTTCAAACCCTGCAGGTTCACATTACCAGTGAACTACATTGTTTTTGCAATTTTTTATCTTATTGTTAAATTTACTGGGGTGACATTGGTTAGTAAAATTATGTAGGTTTCAAGAGTACAATTCTATAATACATCATCTATATGTTGCATTGTGTGCTCACCACCCAGAGTCAGTTCTTCTTTCATTTGACCCATCTCCCTCCTCTACCACCCTTCTTACCTCCTTACCCTCTCTCTGGTAACCACTAAACTATCGTCTGTGTCTATATGTTTTTGGTTTTTCTGTTTGTTTGTCTTGTTCCTATGTTGCTTTCAGTTTAATATCCCACATATGAGTGAAGTTATATGGTTCTTGACTTTTTTCTATCTGACTTATTCGCTCACCTTGATAATCTCAAGATCCATTCATGTTGTCACAAATGGCAGTATTTCATCTTTTCTTATGGCTGAGTAATATTCCATACTGTATGTGTTCTACAACTTCTTTATCCAGTCATCTAATGAAGGACACTTTGGTTGTTACCATTTCCTGACCACTGTGAATAATGCTACAGTGAACATGGGGTACATATATCTTTGAAGAAAAAAGTTTTCAGATTTTTTTGGTAGATACTAAGAAGAGGGATTGTTGGGTCATATGATAACTCTATTGTTAAATTTTTTTGAGGGCCCTCCATACTGTTTTCCATAGTGGCTGTACCAACTTACATTTCTACTAGTAGTGTATAAGGGTCCCTTTTTCTCCACAGCCTCTCCAACACTTGCTATTATTTGTCTTGTTGATAACAGCCATTCTAACAGGTATAGGGTAATATCTCATTGTGGTTTAGATTTGTATTTCCCTAATTGCTAGTGAAGCTGAGCATTTTTTAAATATATCTGTTGGCCATTTGTATGTCTTGGGAGAAGTGTTTGTTCAGGTCCTCAGTCCAGTTTTTAATTGGATTGTTTGTTTTTTTTGTTGATGTACAAGTTCTTTACATATGTTGGATATTAGCCCTCCTTATTGAAGATGATGTTTGCAAATATCTTCTCCCATTTGTTTGGTTGCCTCTTAGTTTTATTGATGGTTTCTTTTGGTGTGCAGAAGCATTTTAGTTTAATATGTTCCCATTAATTTATTTTTTGCTTTTACTTCCCTTGCCTTTGCGGTCAAATTAATAAATTCCTTTCTGAACCCAAGGTCTGTAAACTTAGTACTGATGTTTCATAATACTCTCTATTGTAAATTCCACATAGCCCATTGGTTCTCATAGAATGCTTTCATTGATTTTTGCTAACTCTTATATCTGTGGCCAACCTATGGTTGCAGTTTAACTATAATTTGACAAAATGAGATAAGGAATGAATGCCTGATTACTATCTGGTTCAGAAGTCCCTCACATCATTGATAAATATGCATAGTTCTGACATGAATGTTGGTTGATATTTTTCTTTATATTAATAAGACAAAAGAGAGACAACAAGGACATATATCAGAATTTTAAACATTTGTCAATGATGTGAGTGACTTCTTTGCTGAATTGGATGATACTTTTTGAATATTGAAAGAGTATCTTCTCAATTTTTTTTGTTTTATCCACAATGTAACAGGTAGAGACATGACACATTTTAAAATTTATACTGCATTATTAACATTTCACTCTTCTATGTCTTAAGTCTAGACAATCAACAAAACCATGAATCAAGCCCTAATTTGTAGCTGTTGTTGATTTCCAGAATGTAAATATTCCCACCATGGCTGATTTCAAATCGCTAATGTGATATCATTGAAAACAGAGCTGGAGAGAGATGTGCAGTAGCACATCATTTTATAGCATTTCTACCATCCAGACAGGATAGCAATAAATAATCACAATACTATAGATAATAGTAAAATGTAAGAAAATAATAGAAAGTGATGAATTTTATTTGTTACCTTTGTTTTTAATACATTTTATTTAGTTGTAAGTTTATGTAATTTAATTTTTAATAGTGGCTATGCTTTACAATTGAATCACAAAATGGCTAAAATGTAACGGTCCTTGCTGGTATTACAAGCTGGCTCCATCATACTACTGTATGCTTTGATCCCAGGCAGCCAAACCGCAATGCTCTTAATCACTCTTTCATGTGGAATTAAGGTATTGCCAGAATATAAGTGCATAGCAGTACGGGGATGGAAACACTCAGCAGGCAAGATATGTTTGCATTTCTTTATTTTTCTAAATCACATTCATTCTCATTAGATGTACCACTCATCAAGGTTGTTGATGAGGGACCACTACTCAACAATGATGATACAGACACTCTTGGACCTCACACAGTCCAGAAACATGGCAATGGACTCCAGTGGTCTGTCCACCTTGCTGTCATTTCCATTCCTCCTGCCCAGGCCCACCTGGAAGGCAGGGCCCTCTTTGTGGTATCAAATGAGATCACAGTCCCAGTGGTGGTACTCCATTGCCACGTGGAGCCCTGCAGACTGGGACAGGAGCACAGCTATCTCCATCTGAGGCTATACTTCCTCCAGGCCACTATGTTCCAATAAAGTCTTCCTGTGCCTTTTTTTCCCCACAGGTGAACATCCACTTAGGTTAGTCCATTCCTTCTTCAGCCCAGAAAGCAGCAGCCTCCTCCACGGCCCTCAGACAGTCCAGCCTCATCATGTTGATGCACTTAACATCTCCAGTACTGGAGAAGTTCTCTCAGGGTTATCTTCAGGGAAGGCAGGGGGAAAGCTTTCATCCTTTCCTGGTGAAACTTAAAAAAAAAACAAAACCAAAAACAACAACAAAGTTATTACTGAAAGAATCACTAAAGCAACCTGGGCAAAAATGAAATGAGGCTTTAAAATGTAAAGTCAAAATCATGAACATTTTTTAAATGCTGCACTTGAGACAAGAATTCAAATATTAAATTTTGTCTTTAGGAATGAAAAATGATGTTGATTAGTGTTTTTTGTTTAACCTCATAAGCAAGTCTACCTCTTTCCATGACCCTATTAATTCTCATCTTCTCCCCACACAACATATTTGGCAACCTTGCTGATCTCATCTGACATAAGAAAGACATGCTTTTGCCCTCCTGGCATCTTGGAAAAACAAATCAATTCCTTCTCCCAGATAGGGTGATAGAAGTCCTTCTCTGCAGTGTTTCTATTGCTATGGTAACAGAAGATGGGATTTCCCGGTGGAACTACATTTTATACATACATGAAAAGAGGAAAGCAGTTCTTTAAAAGCCTAATCCTCTTTTGGTTTTGTCATGTGTCTGATACCAAAAAAGAGAAAAAGAAAGAAAAAAGAATGGCACTAAACCTTTTTATGTAGATATGGAATGAGACCTCATTGTACTAAGACCCTCTGTGAAAAGGGGTCAATTTTAAAAGTTTTAATATTATGATATTGCTGTTGTAATTATAATAACTGCCAAATTTTGGAAAGTGCAAGTTTTCTTAGAAAAGCAAAGAAGAGATTTGGATTCATGTCTCTCAAATGGCAAATAGACTTAAAATACAGTAAGTAATATCACTACTTCCGGTCACAGGCAGACTGACGACACTGCGATGTGGTAAAGAAGATGGTGAGAAGCCCAGAGGGGCACAGACCTTTTGTGTAACGGGGCTACTTCCCACTTCCATAATTTTCTCCATGGAAGGACACAGTAGTTGGTCATTTTCCTTAAAATCTCATCCGAAGTAATTCAGTGGGGATGAGTCTTTCCCTCTCGGGCCCCTTAGTAGGATAGGGGGACCTACCCCCTTTTAATCGGTTGGTAGGGTAGATTTTTAGGTTCAAGGTAGGAGCGAAGGGTAGTTTTGAAGTACAGAGCCACAGGGGCAGTTGGATGTCTATGAAAGAACTATATACTAATATATGAGGGCTGTCCAGAAAAAAATCTAACCATAAATTCCTCAGTTTTTCATATTACACGGCTAGACACATTCCACACAGCCCTCATATGTATACCTGTTACTTATTAATAAATGCTTCTGAACTAAAATTTCAAAAGGTATTTTGGTATTAGACAGAAGCAGGTCCTGCTCAAAATGACTTTCTATGAAATTCTTAAATTCCTAAATGAAGAGATGTGGGGGAAAGGGAATAGATACCTTGGTGGCAGCTGCAAACCTGCTTACTAGGTGCTGCTGCAACGGCCTCCTTACCGATTCCTTATAGTCTGCTCTTGCAACTCCAATGATTGAAGCTTCTCCCCTCTACATGAGGTTTTAAAAGTGTTATTGAAAGGATATGACACATTTAAAATAGAAGTTAATGCCAAGTGGATGTGCCCTAGCAGACACACGGATACTGTCATCCTGTTACTAAGATGGAAGGAATGAAGCTTCTGGAAAGCTGATGGACAGGTAACGGTTGGCAAAGTGCGTAACGGTTGTTCGGTTCTTCCGACTCCTGACACGGACATAGATGAACAGGGACACGAGTCATGTTAAGCAATCCCACTGCATGCAGGCCAGAAGAGTGCGGGTAGAGACTCTCAGTTTATGCAAGGAGGAATAGATCATCATGCTAATACATTCAAGTGGCAAAGGAGGAACTGGGGCAGCATGAGCTGGGAAAGATGATCTAAAGAACAACCTAAAGCAACTTCTGGCCAAAAATAATTCCAATGTGAACTTTCAAAATAAATGTGATAAATTTGTGGGCTTTAATAGGAATGCAAAGAGCAGTAATAACTGGAATAAAAATACTTCATATCCACGATGGGATGTTGTTGGGTCACACTGCTGATTGAATAACTTAGAAAAATTATTTTGAAGTCCTCTTTAAAGATTTGTGAAAAGTGTCTATTTCGTTTCCCCTTCATTCAAGGAATTGAGAAAAGTCAGGAATCATGAAATTATAGTAAGAACGATGGTTTGGAACAGCTAATTTAAAAAAAATTCTGGGTGCTTCTGAACCTTAGGATCTACCAAGTAGCTCAAGTGCTTTTAAATGGAAGCTGTGATCATAGCAAAAACGTTTCATTTATGTCTCTTAAAAGTGTCTCTGACCATCTGAGGGAAATGTGCTCATTCCTCTTTATTTTCCAGTCTCTGGGCAAGCGGAAGAGGCAATATGGCAGCTACAATTGTTGGCATCATTTGTTCCCTTTTTAAAACACTTACTCTGTCCTATGATGTACCAGGAACTCTGTATAGGGTGATGCCCTCATGGAGCATACAGCCTAGTCCAATCTTGGAGCTCACAGCCCTTAGGACTCCAGGCAAGGTGCTGACCTGAGGAGTCTCCTTGGTTTCCCCACTAAAAACTGGGTGAAGTTAAGGCCATTTCCTCAGGCTCATAGGCTTCAAACTCTAATGCTACCAAGTTCTGTGAGTTATAAACCCAGTTACCCAAGCAAAAAATTTCTGTCTACTTTGACATGCTCAAGCTTTTCCTTAGCCTCAGAGATCTGAAACCTTTCTCTCTCCCTGGAATATCCCTTAACTCATCCTCTTCATCCCCTCTGCCCCTGTCTTACCTTACTATCTCTCACCTAATACCTAACTAGCCTCCTTGCCTCTTCTCCTAACCCCCCTCACCCATCTGTGCCTCACTGCTGCTAGGGTTACCTCCCTAAAATACACAGGTGTTCATGTTGTACTCTGCTAGTAATTGTCAGTGGTGCCCTAACTTCCTGACCTGCTCCAGCCTGTCTGACCCATCTTGTTTCCTGCTTTTCCCTGCAAGACTTTGGACATTGTGTTTTTACTTGGATGCTCTTTGCACCTTGTCTGTCATAGGAACTCATATTTTCACTACAAGTCCTGGGCAGCTGGTCATTCCATTCTCCGTGTTTCTATTTCATTGTATATATAGTATGTATGTGTATAGATAGATAATTTGTTATTATTTGTTTACATGTCTGTCCTTCCTCTTAAGGTGGGCTTTTGAAAGAAGGGCAGTGTAGTTTCTATTTATATATCTATGGTGCTGTACTTGACATATAGGTCCTTAGATAAGGGCATGTTGAATGAATGAACGAGCTAAAATATCCCAGTTTGTCACAGAGTTTTCACAGATTGTTTCCATGCACTTTAATGAAGCAAATATGGCACTCCATAATCCACTTGTAATTTTCTAGATGCCATCAAACAGCAAAGAGTACCTCAGCAAAATTGAGATTGGGAGTGTGCTTTCGTACCTTAATGATCATCTCTCACAAAGTTTGAATGCTAAAATGTTCTACAACTGTAAAAAGGTTTAAATCCTCCAACGTTTACCTACTGTGAAGAAGCGATGCCTTTAAAAATGTTCCCTTTTTATATTACTCCTTATAAAGATTCCTGAGGACACATTTCCCAGCAGCGCTTGTGAGAAAGCTAAGTCATCTGACATAGCGGGGCACCCCGGCGTTTCTCATCCCAGCGCTCCTCTGCTGGACTTAGAACTCTCGAGCTCCTGAGAGACGGGGCTTCCCCCGGAGAGCGCTTGTGGCCGCAGCGCCTGGGGCCTGGCCCACCGTTCTCTGGCCCTCCCCTGACAGTCAGTGAATTCCGGCCTCGCCTCTCCTGCCCCTCCGTCTGGACCAAACCCCACACTCCACCACGAGGACTAGGCCCCTCCAGGCTCACGGGTGGCCCTGGTGGCGTTCGCACGAGGAGAACATTTCCTGATGGAAGGATTTGGGCCGCTAGGCCACACAAGCTCACGGTGCTGGCAGCTGCGTGGGGTCAGCAGAGAGTAGTGCCCGGAGGCTGTTGTTCAGCGGAAGGGCTCCAGGAGCAAATTCTAGACACCTTATCGCTGCTGCCCGGAGGAACAACTGACCCCGAAGGTGTGCCATGAAGCGCCGTGTTCGGGTTGCGTCGGCCTTGGACTTGCGCAGATGTCGGGTTGAGGCCCTAGCAGCTGAGCAAGGAGCCCGCCATCGCGCCCCGTTCCCCCGCCCACCTGGACGACCTGCGGCCCTGGCGCCATTCTCTCCAGGTTCTGACCCGTGGCGGTCCCGCCCCTGCGTAGCATTTCTGCCAGAGCCGGTTCCCAATACCTGGTGTGCACCCCCCAAAACAACACAAAACAACAACAACAAACAAGAAAAACAAACCCAAAACAAACAAAAAAAGAAACGAAGTGCCCTGAACTGTGATTCTAACTGTGAGGGGGGATGCCGAGGCGTCAAGGAGGATTGAGGTTTGATTGACAGGTGGTGTAAGCCAGACTCCTACTGACTCATCAAGGATGAGGGGGCCTTTGGCGCCTGGGGCACCCATGTGTTCTCATCCAGGACTCCTCTGCTCACTCCTGTAGAATTCCAAGATCCGTGAGGTGGGGCTTCCTTTTGGGGGAGTGACTGTGGCAGCAGTACCTGGGGCCTGATCCGGTAATTCTCTGAGCTTCCCCTGATGCTGGGCATTCCCAGCCCATCCTGTCCCCTGCCCCTCCATCTCCACTCAAACTCTCTATCCCCATACAGCTGAGACCAGCAAGTGCACCCTGTGGGCTCCAACTGCCTCCTTTTTGTCTAAAAAGAAAAAGAAAATTCAATGCAGCACCCAACCTCAACTGGAGAATGCAAGCAGAGTGGGCCTTCAACTTTGCAGGCAGTATCGGGATTGGACCTGTGGAGTGAGGTGGGAGGTCCTGCTGGTGAGGAGCAGGGCTGGTACTCAGAGGCTCTGTGCAGAAGATGGCACTCAGTTTGGTGGGAGGCCCAGGAAGGGAGCACAGTGGGATGAGGGTCACCACCATGAGGATACTTGGCGGCTGCAGAATCGGCGGGACCACACATGGAGCCAACAGAGACCCAGAAAGTAGCTTGTTTTTGAAAGGCTCACTGTATCCATAGAAACAAGCATGTTAGTTGTATGTGTCTGATGCCAGTTATAACAAATGATAATGAACCTCGGGTTGAACGCTTACTCTGTGCCAGGTCCTGTGCTGAATGCTTTATATTCATATTGTCTATTTTCATGTAATATCTCCATTTTGTAGATGAGGAATCTGAGGCAAGAGAGATCAAGCAGTAATATGTCCAAAGGACTGGAGATAGTAAGGGACAGCCAATGTGCAAATCCAGATGTGGGATTCCAAAGCATATACTCTTACTAAGTCATGCTGGAATTGAAAAGGAAAAAAACCCTATTTCTGTTACTGTGTATACAGAGTCATCTGCTAGTTTTTCATCTCAGTAATGTGTTCTTCTTGTTTTAAATTCCCAATACCTATTTTTAGAAAGGCAAAACTTCTTTACACAATGAATTAAAAACATTAGAGCGATTTCTCATCTAGGAATAATAATGATAACATTTCTCCCTATTAACTGCTACAAATTCCTTGAAATTCTAGTTGGTATTTGACAAAGTTTTGTTTTCGTTGGACTACAAGAGAAAAAATGCTACATAAACCACAAGCAGAGTAATTTGTAGTTCTCTTGGTGTCATAGTGATTTATGTAAAAAACAGCACTTGACTCTGGGACCCCGCCATGCTTTGGAACCCTAATGAGGATGGTGTCCAGAGCTTCTGCAAGCAGGTTTAATTAATTCTGAGAGGTGCACTTTGTCCTAGCAAGAGCAGTTTTCCCCAAAATTAAAGTCAAAAGCTAATTTGAAAGCTAAGTAATATTTTCAGAATCAGTAAGTAAATATCATGACATAAATCAGTTCTAGAACCATATAGAAGATTTTCTAATCATGGAATTATAGTCATAATAGTATCTCATTTTTAAGGTCACCAATGAGTAAAATCAAATGAAATTATTGTTAAACTGTGCTAAGCCTTTCTTTGCCAAAGTTAAATGTTTGTATTTAGGCCCATTGGTTAATTAATTACTTGGGGGGACAGTTCAGATTCTTTCTCTTGAGATTATCTTGGTAGATGCTTAAAATGAAAACAGGTATGGATAAAAGATGATCATTGTTTTTCTTAAGTTTCATCAGCAGCAGGATGTAAAAAGAGGCTTTTTTTCTTTTTCAGCCTTGCCTTACACCCAGATAAAACTCTTGTTGCAACTGGCCAAGTTGGGAAGGAGCCATATATATGTATATGGGATTCCTATAATGTCCAGACTGTGTCTATCCTTAAAGATGTCCATACACATGGAGTCGCCTGCCTGGCTTTCGACTCAGATGGACAGGTGTGTATCTTTTTCCACTTCTATTTGCTTTAACAACTTCTCATAAGTCACTGAGAATTATAATACACATAGCTAGCCTATAGGCTTAGAAAGTCTTTCAACCCTTGCTGTCTCACCTGGGCAGCTTCTTAGAATCTTCACCTGTTGGATCCTTTCCCAAGCTTGTGGCACTGAAAGCCAGCTCTGGAGAAGCCCGTTTTGGTTTCCCCTGTCTCACCATCCCATTAAAAAGCCTCCAGAAAGGAACTCATGCTGATCAAGTCTGTCATGACTCAGCGATTCCATTTTGGCTTCCATTGTTAGCTTTCTATTTGGAGTAGGGTTGGACCAAACCTTTTCACAAACCTCAAATCCTGCACATCACCTTGGTTCCCTTGCTTTTAGAAGATAACTTCACCTAATAATTCACTGAGAAGAGTCTCTGATTCTTTCCCTTGAGGTCATTTCTTACAACTTCTCCCTACACACTCCCCACAATAAAAGCAGTCACTGATTCATATTGTATTTAGTAGTTTCTTTACAGTAACTCAAGACACTCACCCTCTGCTTCCCATTCTCTCTGCCACCAGTTTTCAAATTCAAAATCCATGTTATGTCTGACAATTTAAATAACCTCTTAACTGGTCACAACACAGTAATTTATTTCACCAACTGAAAAAAATGTCAGAGCCTTGTTTAAAAACAAGAAAAGCTTGGGGTACCCATTGAATGATGTTCACACTTTGTAGCTGGGTATTCTAGGCTAACTAGCTTTTTCTAGCCTTATCTTCACTACCCATCCCCTTGTAGTCAAATTGGACAAGTCAAAGAGATTCCTCTACCAGACGGTGCTCTTTTGCACCTCCAGACCCTTTCTCAGGCTGTCCTCTCCACCTCAAATGCTCTACTCACCCTCTTCGTCCCTTAAAATGACTCATTCTTCCAAGATACTTCAGAGGTCTTCATGAAGTCTTCCCAGTTCCCACAACAGAGTTTCCTTTGACTTCCAGCAACACTTGGCAGAAAAGATTTGTTACTATGTTATAGATGTCAGTTATATCTCAATTTTAAAAATGTTATAGGAAAGAGAGTGGAAACAGGGATTCCTGTCTCCCACTACATTCACCTCCTCACTAAGGCTGTGCCTTTTCTCCCTGGCCCTCTCCAGGCCACCCTTAGTCTCTTTCACCTTCTATTTATGCCGCTTAATACCATTAATCCAATTTTTGTCAAATTTGAGTTAATTCTATAAGTCTGTGCTGTGACCTGTGAAATTATTCTTAGAGGCTTGATCAAATTGAGAGTTTGTGGGAAGTTCAGTCGATTATAGGATTTGACCTGGTTTGAGTCACTTTTTAAACAATTTACAATACTAGACGACTTGGTGAATTCTGCTGTTTTGAGAGAGTAGTGATCATTAATTACTCATTTTTCTTTCTGGAACTAGATTTACTACAGTGTAGACCCCTCGTATATGTTTTTGATTTTACTGCTCTGTAATCTCATCTAGTTTAGTCAGGAAAATACGTACATTCCATTGTGTATCTACATCTAAAGAGAAATAGCTAGTTGCAACATTTGTTCAAACTTGCAGTTATTGACTTTCTGATTAAATTGAATGAATGTATCAGAATGCATATTCATGTATAAGTATAAATGTATGCTTGGATGTCTAGTTACAGGCATATTCTCTAATCTGATTTTGATTCTGTTTTTCTAGCAAACATTCTTTTTTTTTAGGGGGAGGGAGGGGGGAGAGGGAGAGGTAGGGAGAGGGAGAGGGAGAGAGGTCTAGCAAACATTCTTTTTTTTTTTTTTAACAAATAGCAAACATTCTTTATAAAAATTTGTTCTGAAGCATCACAAGAAAAATGTAATGTGACAGTGGGAAATCCAGCTTTAACTTTTAGTTCTTTGTCCGTGTTATTTTGTGTTAGAATCCTAGTTTTAGTTTCCATTTTGCCAGGTGCAGGTAGAGGTGTTCTGCATGGTACTTCATGGTCAGTTAAGAAAAATAACCTCCTATTTGCATGCCATGATGAATTTCCTGGCTTATTGATGCCTATTTCTTCTGCTCTACCTTATTCCCTAGACAGAGTTCACTGAAATTAAGTGATATTTAGAACAATGACAAATGGCTTATCACCTCTCAAGCAATGCATGGCAACATAAGCGCTTCTCAGGTAGCTCTGGGGCCTGTCATTATAAATGAGCAAAATAGATTTCTTTTGGCTTTTTCTCAATCAAGGAATGTGGGTTTTACTTTAACGCTCATATTATATTACCTGCCTTTTCTATTTTAAAATAAAGAAAAAGAATAATATATTTTTATCCACATAAGAAAGTTTAAAGTGGGTGAATTCCATTCAGCCTACTTTGAATTTTCTTACATGGATAAAAATATAACCATGTCTTAAAATCATTTCCATTGCTAGAATACTCAATTTAAAATGATATCAAAGACTCCCTTTTTAAGGGCACATTTTAAAACCTCCAACTGTATATTTTTTTATATGAAATATTCCTAATGGAAGCCATCCATAGTAAAGAAATCCCAACAATCTCTGCATAACAACACACGTACATATAGTGATGCATGGCTGTCTATCATTCTATACGCATGCATGTGCGTGCACATGCACACAGAAACATACCGGATAAAGTACTCAGATACGCTTATACTTGGATAAAACTATATTTTTAAAATGCTTTGACTTACATTATTTCACTGATTCACATGACAATCCCTCCATGTAAACAGAATAAATGTTTTATACTTATTTTACAGATGAGAAAACTGAGGTTAATTCTCCAAGGACTTAAGTCTGACTACTCCAAAGTCAATATAGAAGCCAAATCTGCTCACTCCCAGTCCAGACCCCTATTACACAGTGCTGTTTTCTTAGAAGTGGTATCCTCGAATTTTGGTGTTTCTAATATACGTTTAGACACTTTTGATTTTGTATATACTCAAGCGTTAAATATCTTTCTCTTTTGAGGACAAGTTCTGATCCAAACCCAAACAATTTAGATTGGAAGATGAAACACTAGGTTACTTTTACTAAAATTATATATCATTCTTTAGTCAATTGAAATGTTTGTGAAATTATGAAAATTAAGAGTGAAATTATGTTTATTTATGCATTTCTCTTCTATGCATTTGTCAAACTCTTTTAATTTTAGCAATTTGGTGAAGCTTTTGGAGTTAGACTGTAAGACCCTAGACTCTCTTAAATCTCACATTAAGATCTTAAATTAAAAAATTTAAACCCTGACTCCAACTTCTGTTTCTATGATTTCCACTGATTAATCAGAGATTTCTTAAGATTTTTTTTTGCACGTTTCCTTTGTCTAAGAAGAACGAATGAGTTGTATAATAGCTTATAGTTTTTGAAATTTCAGTGTATGCTAATGAAGTCATATATGGTGATAGCTTTAGTTTTGGATTTCAGATGGATCTTGAAAAACACTATTTTTATAAAAAGCTCAATGCTTGGTCCCTAGTGGGTAATCAGTAACGTAACCGTTTGTTGAAAGAAGACATGGATAATGGAAAATCTTGCCATCATTTTTAAGTATTACATTATTATTCTTATTTTTAGCGTTTAGCCTCTGTAGGATTGGATGCCAAAAATACAGTCTGCATTTGGGATTGGAGGAAGGGAAAACTTCTGGCCTCAGCCACCGGCCACTCGGACCGGGTAAGAAGACCTGTTGGATCAAGCCATTTAGGTTGTATAACTGTGTGGAAATTGTGATAGAGAGTCTCAGCGTTGTAATATTTTTAAAAGTGAATTCGCCACATGTATATTTTTCTGCATATTCAACTTAAAAACTTACTGTTTTAAAAAATATTTATGATTAACAGCTATGTTGGCATGATCTCTTTTGGTAACTGGATGCTTTATTCGAGTTGTTACTGCTTTTCATAGGCAAAGCACATTTTTGAAATTTGCATTCAGCTTCTTCATAAAACCAAAATGGAATTCAATTTGAAATTACATGTAAAGCTTAGATTTATTCATTTAGAAATGGAAATATTTGTTAGAAAATAATATTCGTAAAATACATTTACAAGCGTATACATTTGAATTCCAAATGGCTGTAATGACAGCTTTGTGATTCTTTGTTATATTTGAGAACATTGAATGTAAATTGTGGCCTGCTTATCTTTCATACTGAAGTCAATGTGATCAGAACTGATAATTCCATGTAGTCATGGCTGATAAGATAGGATATGAAACAGACATATGCATTAACTGGTAAGGAATCTAGTTCTCCAGTGTCTTGCATAATTAAAATAATTTGGCTATTTTACTGTCTTCATTTTCTAATTAAAAAATAATGAATTGCATGACTGTCTTACATTGATTCCTAGTTTTTGTATTTCTGCACAATGTAAGTGAAATGGAAAATTAGGCCTTAATTAAATATTAAGTTCATTGTCTCTTGCTTCAGTGAGAACTCTAAAATTTTTTTAATGTGAAAAGTACAGTCATCTAGAGAGACTTAAGGAGACTCTGTAGTTATTGCTGCACATTTGGGTAAATTGTACTTGAGTATTAAGTCCTCAGAAAATCCACGAGTGACTGACTATCAATGGAACTTTAGTATTAGAAGAGGACTGGCACCTCTCTGGCCTTTTGTTCACACCCCTGGTGACATAAAAGCATCCCCTAGGGAGATTTTGCTGCACAGTGACACTTGAGCTCTACCCCCAGGTATTGGTGTTAATTTATTGGTATTTAATTGCTACTAACTTAGTACTTAATAAATAGGTTGAAAATATTTTTATTGCTTACATTTTGGATATTACTGTCTCTGCTTATGCTGTGATCCCCTCATATCTTATGAAGTAAATTGAATTGCACTAGATCAGTATGTGAATTTGCTATTGCTTTGTTAGTGTTTTGTACACTTTCCAGTTAGGAGTAGATTGTGAAAAGTACAATGTTTCTCTAGTGAGAACTCTGTGATTTTAAGAGCCTGGAATGTTTTAATGAAATACTGTTCTTTTAGAACACTGTTTTCCCAGACACCGGTATTTGTGTCATGCATAGTATTGCTCTTCGTTACTGATGCCAATATGAACTATTATTATTGGCTCCTTATGAGCAAACGATTATCTTCAAGATTATTTTAGTGACTAAAATACTTAATCCCGGCACTCATAGCTTGCAAGATGATTGTATATACGTTATCTTAATTGACTTATAATGTCACTGAGATAGTGTCATTCATGTTGGAGAAGATGAGGTTAAGTTTAGAGACGCTAAGACTTGCCTGAACTACATAACTAAAATGGTTATTGGACTTCATTAATACTTGGTACTTGGACCCAGTGCTCCTTATTCAGTGCTCTTTCTGTGGTCCATAATTGCTTCTTTCTACCTACCTTAAGGTTGTAGGTTCCTCCTCCTCTCTCTGATGATTGGTCCATATTGCTTCTTCCTATGTGATGAAAAGGTCACAGCCTAAGTTCTTTTTCTGATCTAGACTCTGGCCCTGAAAATTGGTCCTTTTTTCTATTAGAACTTCACAGAATGTGGTCCATGGACCATCTGTATCAAAATCTTCTGGGGTCTGTTTAAAAAATGCAGATGTCTGGACCCAGTTTCAGACCCACTAAATCAGAATCTCTCAGGTGGGACAGGGGAATATGCATGTTAAACAGTTGCCACAGGAAATTTGACCCTCAAGGTTGACAGTTTTCTCTTCCCTGTTCCCAAAATGGAAATAGAACTTCCGGCAAACTGTCTGATAGCTTTTTTAAAAGAATGATGACTAGTATTAGAGGCTATGTTTTCAGTTCCTTGGAGAATTGAAAATATAATAGTATTTTGGTTTAGAATAAAATGGTGGCCTATTTTAGGTGGGCTAAGTTAGTGCCAGATAAAGGCCTCTGCCTATGTTTAGGAATATTAACAGCTATGATTACAAGAAACTGTTGGCCACATTGAATTGTAGTTGACTGTTAAAAATCTTCCTTCTTAAAATGAAGAATTTAATAGTTTTTTTAATTTTTATTGTGAACCTATCTTGAAAGTATTTATAAACATTGTGGAGAACTATAGAAAATTTTATCAAAAAAATATCCTAAAGCATCACAATTTGTTTACCCTGGGTGGACAAAGTTCAAAATTTGATACCAATTTGTTCTCAGCGATTGTGGTTAATTGTTACTTGTCTATTCAGGCCTAAGGTAAGTAGAAATTAGGCGATAAAACATGTGTTAGCAATTCGTGACTCATATCCAGAGCCAAATCCTCCTTTTTTTCGGTCTGTGAAGGTAACATTGTATTCTAAATGTCAGGGCAATTAGAATAGTATCTGAAAGAAGGCAAAAACATATAAATGACCAACACAGCAACTTTTAATATTTTTTAAACAGATTTTTGATATTTCCTGGGATCCATATCAGCCAAACAGAGTGGTTAGCTGTGGAGTAAAACATATAAAGGTAAAGTAGTTATTTTAAAAAATTTTGGTACCTTGTATGAAAAGCATTTTAGGTATTTATATGTATATAATTTGATGTTGAGAAACTGCTCAACTTGATTCTTTTTTGTTAAACCTAGATCCTTCTTACCTGCTGTCTGATCTTGAAACTGATGGAGCTCTCTTTCAGAAACGCCGTGTAACCACAATCAAGAGACGTGCTCAGCAGACAGCTGAAAAACAAACTTTGTTAATTAAATATAAACTGAAAACCTATAATACTTCTAGGATTACCTATTTTTAATTTTGTGAATTAAGTTTTCACATTACAATGAATGTTTACACATACTGCATGTCAAAAGTCTTTTTGACGTGTTATGTTCTCTTAGAACAAAGGTGTAATGCGGCGTTGGAAACAGGCACAGAGGGATACATAGTACAGACCTACCTGGGCCATTGGTTTTCACATGCCTCCGTCTTCCTCCGAACTACACACCCTGAAGTTTACTAGTGGCCCAGGACCTGCCTCTGGCTCTTTGCTTTTTTCTGTTTTGTTACACAGCTAGCCAAGTCAATACCATCAGTTTCCTTTGCTTTGTTATGGCACAAGTCTTTTTCGGGCGGTGGGGTATGGCCATAAATGGAAGAATGTAAGGATTACTTGCTAGAATAGAGCACACATGGATCTCTCTTGGTATGAAAACAGTGCATTTCTGTATGAACCGAGTAGATATCTATATCATTATTCCAGCTAACTCCTCCTGTTATTTGGTTCTCTTGTTCTTCCTTTAGTCTCATTTTTCAAGAGCCTTCCCATTGTTCCCACTTAATGGTTAGAAAGGGACAGACGACAAAATGCTCACAAATAAATATAATAAGAAATAAACAAGACTTGAAGAATATTACAGAACTACAGAGGAATATCAAAGAAGACGTGAGCAAATGGAGAGACAACCTTGATTCTGGATGTGAAATCTTAAAGTTATAAATGTATCATGTCTCTCCAAATTAATTTATATTTAGTACAAGTTCAATTATTATCTCTGGAAGTTTTGTTGTTACCTGACAACATTTCCCTTTATATTATTACAAGTTACTATGGAAGAATAAAAGAATGAGAATAATCAAGAACTTTGGGATAAAAAAGAATAATTCAGAGCAATCCACACTACTGTTGACTAAAGCACATTATAAAGTTATAATAAATAAAATGGTGTAAGACTGAGGTAAAGATAAATTAATAACAATAAAAAAGAAAGCTGAGATTCTGACTTTAATATGCATAACAATTTAGAATATAATAGTATCTCTGATCATTGGGCACTAAAACAATTTATTTAAAAGGAAAAAGTTACATATTATTACTTCATACCATGCACTAAAATAATTCTTTATGAATCAAAGAGTTAAATGTTTAAAAAAAAAAACTGTAAAATAACTAGAGGAACACTTAAGTAAACGTTTAGCTGTGCTCAAGTTAAAGGCCTTTCTAAATGTAAAAGCAAAGAAAGAATTCATAAAGAATAATATTGTAGATTCAACCATATAAATATTTAAAAATTCTGTTTGCCATGCACCCACCACCAAGAAACCAAAGAGGCTAACCACAAACTAGTGAAGTAGAAGCAACAAGCATAGTAAATAGAATGTTGGAATGTTCTCGAAATGTAAAGACCTCTAGCAAATCTGTAGACTGGACAGAGAACATAGAAAGTTGAGAAAAACAGGAGCATTATTAACTAATAGACATATGAAAATGCTAAGTCTAATTAATAATTAAAGAATAAAAATTTTAAAATAACAATGTTTTTAATCTATCAAAGTTATGATTAAAATGTGCCCAGTGTTGGCAAATATTTACTGAAGGAACATTCTCAAATCTTGCTGGTGGACAGATAAATGAGTATGGTCTTTCAGTAGAGAAATTTGGCAATATCTATCAGTAGCCTTAGAAATTTTGTGAGCTACTATTTCATTCCAGTTTTAGTATATGTGCTGCCAAAGTGAGCACAGCCAATAAATTCATATCTTGAAATTTATCTCACTGAAATTAAGTGTGTGAAACTAGCACTGGTTTGTTGCTAAATAACTTATCAATAGCAATTGAAACCAAACAAAAGAAGAGTGGAAACCACCTAACTTTCCTAGGTGTCTAATAAAATAGGGTATATCAATATGAAGAAATACTGTATAATAATCAGTCATGTTTTAGATGATTATTGATTGGTATTGGGAAATATGGAAGATCTATTTATAGTCTACTTCTAGATGGAGTAAACTTGTGACTTTGATTCTTTTTTTACTGTAAATAAAGTATTTTTGTGTAGGAAATAAATTGGAAAAATATTCCTCTGGGTCATGAGTTGATGGCTGATTTAAAAATTTTCCCTTTATTTTACGATAACATACTCCTTCCAAAATAAGGAAAAAGTAATGAAAAATCAGAGGACAGAAAGATAAGTCTGTATACTTTTCACTGTTCAACACCTTAAGGCATCATAAGTATTTTGTCTTCCTTGTGCAAAGACCTGATTTTAATCTGAGAATATTTTTGCTAAAAATATAAGCACTTTTGGCTTCAGCAGCATTGGAGGATCCTTTCCTATGTTTACAGAATGCACCTGAGAGACTAGAAAACTCATTAAATTTGCCAAACAAATGTTAATTGAGTTTGTACCATATGAAAAAATAAAAACTGATGCTATTTTCAGTTTGTTTGAAAGTGAGCAATTAAAACCTTAAAACAGAATATTCTGTAAAAGAGGCAAAACCAAAATTCTCTAGTGATGAAGGAGAGGTCCCAGTTGGTTGGGGCAGTGATTGTTTCAGGACAGGGGTGCTATTTGAGCAGAGCTGTGGTGGGTAGGTGAGTTTGGTAGAAAGGGCTTGGAAGGAACAGAACCCAGGGGAGGGGTTGACCTTCAGTCAGGAGTTAGCAGGATGCAGTGGTCCCCGAATCGTGGGACTGGGAAGCAGAAAAGTCCTTGGCCCATAACATAGTCAAATATTATCCATGTTTTCAGCACTGGAGAACCTCTTTTAAAATTTTCTTTCCAAGGGAACCAATATATTGAAAGACTTTAACCACAAGATACACTTTAGCCATTAATTATTCCCTTAACAGTTATTTTTATTAAGCAAAGAATCTATCTGCCAACCTGAGTTTCTCATCAGTCTAACATATGGCAAAGGCACTGAATGTTCCTTCAGCCACAAAGAAATCCTTGAGCTCGTGATAAGCCTGATTTCCTTTAGGCTGTGGCAGCTCTCTGAAAGTCTGGAACCCTGACCAGGGAGCCATCATCCAACCTGCTTATTCTACAGTGAGGAAGCCAAGACCTAGGAGGTTATCTGACCTTGAATCTTGTTTCAAGAGGTAGTGGGGTGGCTAGCCCACCTCTTGAATTTATTAAGAGTTACATTAAACAACATATGGAATCAGGAGGGGCACAATTATATTCATTTAGTTTACCATTTCCTAGGATCACAGAAATGGTGGCGCAGATAAGATTTAAGCTTAATCTCTGACTTTCTGTGAGAGTTCCTTCCATGTAGAAATTATTTCTTTAATGACCTACTTTGGCTAACTTCCCCCTAAAAAAACACAGTGTTAAAAAATAATGAATTAGCTGCTTAATTGATATAATTCTCCAGATTCTTTCCTACTTTTTTTCATACTTGCTTAGCTCTAACTTTTAATCAGTTAATTCTAGTGGCAGAGACAGATAAACCCCTGGAACTTTATTTCAAAACAGTAAGAGCTACTTATCCCGTTAAATTTGTTAATGGTATTTTGGAAAATTTAGGCTTTTTTCTTTCCTAAGCAAAAACAAGCATTTTTTTAACCTGAGATGGAAGAATTATAAATGCCCATCAGCCATTCTTTATTAATTTTGGTTAGAAAGAAAACCACAGCAAATTTCAGCAAACTTCAATAAATTATTTTCATTCTCTATATTTTCTCCATCCAATTCTAGGATCCTCAGCTTTTTACCCCCAAAGCTGCCTAACATCAAATGAATGATTCCAGACCAAGGTGAATGCAAAATCTTTGATGCACTCCAAGAAAATATTTTTATGTGAAATGTTTGTAACTAGAGTGACTTTCTGGTTTTACAAACAGACAAATTACAATGATCTGAAATGAATGCTTAGAAAACGGTAGCAGTTGAGCATTGTCTGCTTGGTTGGTTTTGTAGCAAATGAGCTCACCAGGTTTGTGGATATTGTTGATCCTTTTCCAGTCTCTGGTTATAGACAGAAGAGACCTTGGGGATGACCAAGGGCCATATGAACTCCAAGGTACCTGCCAGTTGTAACAAAATTTGCATTACAGTCCCTGAATGGAGTTTGGAGAAGATATATAATGTCTCTTCTTTGATGTGGGTTTAATGATTGTGGCTACTCTGAACTGTCACTGTTTTCCAAACAGGAAGAGCTTCTTAAGAAAAGATAACATGTCAGAAGTTTTTCATTTTCTGCAGAGTATCCTATATTGGGCATTACATCTGTCTGTGCCTTTTTAGAGAATCATTTCATTATTTAGAATTTCATGTTGACATTAAACCACTTGATTGGGTGATTTTGTCAGAAAACCTTTGTGTCTGAGAAGAATTGTCTCTGTTTTTTGTCGTTGTCTATCCAGAAATATTTCAGTAACTCAGGTCAGAGGTGTACACCCAAGTTAAAGGGAGAATAATTCCAAAATTATTTCAAATTATTCCAAAATTACTCTCCTTTTAATCTTCACTCCTGGAGTGATATTAGTGAGAAAAAAAATGTGTGTCTTAAGTGTCTCCAGGAACAACAAGTTCTTTGGCAAGTATGTACTACGAGTAATTGTTTATGTCTAATGGTTCGTTCAGATTCAAAGTTAGTACTTAAATGTTTTCCCAAAGCTTATACCTAACTTCTTTTCCCCAGATCTTTTTATTCTTTCCATGTATACTTTTGTGCCTCATCATAATAATACCCAGAGAAATGAATCATCAAAGTTGACATTTTCCTCTTTAATGAGAGAAGAATCCTGTATTGTCTCAAATGGTTGCCCATCTGCCTCTCATCCTCCCGGAGGGCCACCTCCTCCACGGCTGTCTGAGTCTCGGCTCTCCTGGTGGTACAGTTACCCCAGACTTCCTTCCTGGGATACCCAAGTATTCTGCAAGGGCTACCATTTTTGTCTCTTGCAGGCACAAAATATTAGGGTTGTTACTGACTTTTCCTCACACATTTCCTGTCACCTGAATTTGCCTAATCCTGCTCTCATGAGCCCCAGTGCTGTGTCTTCCTCACCACTAATCCAAATCCTATTCTTGTTCATTCCAGTTAATTCAGCATGATTTTCTGTCTTTGAATTCCCTTGCCATTTGTATATAGCCCGAATATGTTGCTTTGAAATCACTTCCTGTTGTTTTATATGTATCTTCTTCATGAGATTTAAAGTTTTCAAGGCAGAGGTCAAGAACTACTGAAGTAGTTCCTTATGTAAAACCCCCATTGAACCTTTGGCAAGCCACTATGCTCTCTTTCCCTCACTTCCAAGTGGGGATAATAGTATCTGCCTTAGCCTACTCTCAAAAGTATGGAGAAGATCAAATAACTAAATATATGTAAAGAGCCATTACAAACATGCATGGCAGTAAAGTCGTATCAGTCAGTACATTCTACAACATGATGTCCAAGTGAAAAAAATACTTAATTTCTATATAACCATGGGAGTCTCCCTGCTGCCTTCTGTAAAGTAGCTCACACTTTATACTAGTCAATTATTGGCTATATGGAAATATAGCTTATGTTTCAACATATTTTACATATTTTCAAGTAACATTACTTCAGTGAAGATTTATAACATTTTTAGTTAGAAAGAAATTGTTTCCAGATATATTTATATACATCAAGAATGGCTAGAAGACATGTCAACATGTTAACAGGAGGTTGTGGATAATTTTAATTTTTGTCTTTATAGTTTTCTGTATTTCTAAACTTCTCTACAGTGAATCTATACTAGTTCTATAATTTGACAAAAAAAATAAACAAAAAGATAATTCACCCACTTCATTACCAACTCTGAGAATATTGACATTTTATATTAAATTACCATTAAGCAATTTGCAAAGTTTTAAAATTTTGGAACTTGGGAATGTTTTGAAATATTATAAGTTTTTCTTGTGCTTCTAATTGGCTAAAAGGTTTTGCATTTTGCTGTGACAGCAGAGTACTTTTAATATAAGTAAAATTATGTGTACCTAGTTCAGTCATAGCAAATTATGTAAAATATATTGAAACATAAGCAAATAAATACCAATAGTGTGATGCATTAAAACACTCTATTTTTGGATCTATTTATTTTATCACTTACTTTCTAGTTTTGGACACTATGTGGAAACGCCCTTACTGCAAAAAGAGGGATATTTGGCAAAACGGGGGATCTTCAGACCATCCTTTGCCTTGCGTGTGCCAAAGAAGACATCACCTACTCTGGTGCTTTAAATGGTGACATCTACGTGTGGAAAGGGCTCAATTTAGTTCGCACCATTCAAGGGGCACATAGTGTAAGTATTCCCATGTGGACATTTGGTAATGATGTATTAAATAAGTTAAGGTCACAAATTTGTTTTTTCCCCCATTGCTTTGATGACTCTGCTGAACACTCTCTAAACATTCATGAAAAGAGTTCCCAAATTATTCTTGTTCACCTAAAAGAAATATTTTGAAAGCTTCACCTCAATTATTGATTGGTTGATTAGTGTTGTTATTCATCAACAGTAGCTCAACAGGAAACTGGAACCATTCATTCATTGCCGGTTTCATCTTACAGACCCACTCTTCTCAAACCTTATTGTGTCTACAGATTTCCTGGAGATCTTGTAAAAGTGCAGCTTGTGACTCAGTGAGTCTGGGATGATGTCATTGCTACTGGCCTGTGGCCCATTTGTTGAATAGCAAGAGTGGAGACAACTATTATTTTACATTTTTTAGTAAGGTAGATTTTCCTCACTCCCATCACCTTTAAGTCCACATCACAGGTTCTTAAAATGCAAACAGAAACCATTGACAAACTCCCTACTGATGGTTTGTTCTGTAAGAACAAGGGCAAACTTTACTTCTGACCACTCTGCTCAATTTCGACACATTTTAGACTGATTACATTGGTGTATCTACCAATGATAAAATTGGTGCCCAGAAGAACTGGGGAGACGATGTGAAAGGTAAAGCCTAGTATAGTAAACGGAAATGTGAAATGTTACTGGGAACTTGACAAACCTTTACTTTGTTTGTCAATTGCCTCCAGATTGGTCCCCTGTTATTCCTAGTAGGTAGAAAAGTTTAAGCAACTCTTAGCGAAAGAGCTATGAAATTTTAGATCTTTTTATTGTCTTCTATGTTGAAGACCAATTTTCTTGGCTCCACTAATTATGAAACATTTAAGCTCTTGAAACAAGAAGTCAGTCAGTATTTGTCCTCATTCATAAAAGCTGCTGCCTTAGTAACCTAATTTCTCTTTACACTGGATCTTATGTCAACATTATACACTTATAACACATTTAAGCAGATCAAATAAAATAGTTTCCTATAGAAAAACATCTTTAAATTATGAAACTATTTCAGATCTGAAAAAGCATTTTCAAATGATGCTTAATAAACTAGCACAAATGTAGTTTATGCTCTCGACTAAGGCTCAGGTGGTGCCTTCTTGAGCACAGTGAGATGCATTTCAGGCACCTTTGTGCCTGTAGAAGTGTTTATGTTCCTAGCCTGAATATCTTTACTTGATTATTTTGGGCAGCAATTTATATAAACCCTCCATTGTCATCTTACTTTTCTTTATAATGATCAGTTGTCACATCTTTTCTTCATAACAATCATTTATCACATAAAGGAATTTATGATTTCCATATCTGCTTTAATCAAGGAATTCTGGATAATTTTTTTTACAACCTGCCATTAGGTTAGTAATGGCAAAAGAGCACTTGAACTATTTGCTTTGATGGTTACTATGATTAATTTTTAATCTAGTTAAAATGAAGGACACTATAAATAGTTACTTGTCCTATTGTCAGGATTTCAGTGGAGAAGAAGAAACTTTTTATTTTTGTTTTGTTTTTTTAATCATCAAAATCCAACTATAATGACTATCTAGAATGATGGCAGCATTGAGTATTATCTGCCTTAATTAACAGGCTGGAATCTTTAGCATGTATGCTTGCGAAGAAGGCTTTGCCACTGGTGGACGAGATGGTTGTATACGATTATGGGATACTGATTTCAAACCAATAACCAAAATTGATCTCAGGGAGACAGAACAAGGATATAAAGGTAACATATGTATTAATACTTACCCATAACTCTAAGAGTATTAAATACAGGGGCAAGTTCTATATTTATATTTGTTTCTCTGTACCCCATCTTATTCCACAAAAGATTTAAGGCAGTTTGCATAAATGTATTGGCTACAAGATCAAAAGCATGTTAAAAATAAATGGATACCCTTTTTCTTCTGATTTGCACAAAGGTGTCTGTCTGTATCAGCTAGCAGTGGTCCTGCTGCAAAGATAAATAACGTAATTGTTGAGTGGTATCCTGGGAAGTGGGACTTTCATTTATAAAAACAGCATTCTGGGTAAGTTTGTGACCCTTAATGTGACTGCACCCAGGCTCTGAAAATAAATAAATAAGTAGATAATAAGAAAAACAAGATAAAATTATTTTTAAAAAATAGCTTTCAAGTAACAGCATAGAAGTTAAGAATATGGGCTCAGAGTCAAGGGTCTGGGTTCAAATCCAAATTTTATTTATGATAAATTTGAGACCTTGGCCAAATTTCTTCTCATCTTTTGGCCTTAGTTTTCTCACCTATAGAATGGGGATAATACTAGCACCAACTCCATAGAGTTTTATAAGGATTAAACACACTTGCAAAGTGCTTAGCGTACATAGTCAGCACTCAGTAAGTGTTAGCTATTATTACCACATCTTGCATATTTGCACTAGAGAATACAAAGCAGTTCACACTCATACATTTTTATGAATTCTCATGGTAGGCTTATTATTGCATTTATACAGATGAAGAATTTGGGGCTGGGGGAGATTAAAGTGGAAAATGAAAATAAGAAAAGTAAGCTGAAGTCATGTGTGATGATAGTACACCAAGCACATGTGGAGAGTTCTGTGCCTTTGCTCCAGGGGGGCCCCAGACCTGGCTCTTGACTCCTGCAGCCGGCACTGATGGGGAGGGGTGCTCCATACCATGAGTCATGGCATCCGTGAGAGGAAAACTTATTTTTCAGGTGAAGGGGAATGACTCCCAGTGCTGAGATGAAAGGTAAATTTCTTCAGAATCTTCCTGGAGAGGATATTCTGACGTGAGACTCAAAATTCTCCAGAGGCCTGAATTGAGCTATTACTTATCATGTTGTCTTCCCTGAAGCCCCTCCATGTGGACTGGTGGCATTGTGGCCATAGAGGTTCTTCCAGAGGCCAAATTGTGTGGCCCTGCTTGGAGCTCTCTGCTGGCCTGGGGCAAATTCCAGAGGACTGAGAGAGGAATACCCAGACTACCTACCTATGCTTCAGACCATCCTCCTTAAATAATGTTGGTTTTAATCAAATCTTAAAAACTGAGCAACAGGGAAGTGAGCTGGATATTGTCCCTTCTATACGTACCCAGAGTCCAGCTGCTTTAAATATCTGTTAACTAAAAAAAATAAAGTGTATTTATAGTTAGCTAACCTGGAGATTGGATTGTTATTTTCTTACGAAAGCTCAGGATCCTGGTGTGGATACATTTTTGAATACTGGGCACAGGGGTCAACATAGGAAGTTGTAGAATTTAGTGTCCACATCAGTGCATTGACAAAGAGACAGTCAAGTTCTCTGCCATAGCATGTGGGCCAAGTTAACTTTATCTAGAAAAATACTTCAAGCAGATATAAGCAAGAAGACACCCAAAGAGCAATGTGAAAAATGTTAGTAAAGCTGTCAAAAACAAACTATGAAACCTCAGTGTATAATGGGAGCAAAACATATAGTACTTAGATAGCTTACTAAATGGGATTATTGATCATAAACAGGCTAGATGTTGGGGAGCATCATCCAGAAATGATGACCCCTTTTTGGCAGTCACTTTATCCAGTTCATCCCAAAATTGTATCACCTGAGCATTCGTATGAGCAGTGCATTGATTGCACACAGCTAACCCCATGGCAGCTCCTGTCCCCAGAGTCAAAGGAAGAGAGTCAGGGCTGCCCTCCGTTGTGTGGAGCAGATGCTCCACATGCCCCCTTGCCAAGTTCAGAGCAGATACAAGGTGGGACAGCAAACAGGCACGCCTGCCTGCACCTCGTACCTGTGGCCTGTGGCCCCTGGGCGTATGGTACCATGACAGAGGAGGGGTTGGCATGCACTTTTAGATGGATGACCAGTGGGACAATAGCCTATCTTTCACAGGGAGTAGTGGGTGCTTTTAAAGAACTGGATGGATCAGGCGGCAGTTCGAGCCCAAAGGAGCCATGAGAAGGGACACTGTTCTCAAACAGCAGCCGTTTTCTTGCCACCTGAATTTTTACAATGATTGCTCCCTACCAGTACTCTTATTTACTTAATATTTTACTTTAAATTGATGTTAATACATCTTTCTCTCTCTTTGCTTCTCCTCATAAGCAATAATATCTGTGAAATCATGGTTTTAATATGCTGCTTTCATATATATATATATATAAGTTTTACTCATTAAAGTAAGCTGTAACTATTGAAATACAATATTTTGTCCATGTAGCACCCCACCCCACCCCCATCAGTACTGCCTTGGCCTATCAACCTTTTGGCAACACTGTAACGGAAGTCCATCACGTACTATCAAACTTTCCAAGAAAGGGTGGCCTTTGTTCGAGCCCTTAGTGGAAAAACAGGATAAATGTCTAGAGTCAAAAGAGTGAAAGGCTCCTGATTGAAGTGTTGGTAACAACCCCAAATCCAGCTGAAGTTCGTGAGCCTGTGTGCACAGGACCACGTAGAGGAAACCTGCTGAGATGCTAAGTTGCCCTCAGAGATGCTCTTCTCCCAGTAAGGCCGTAAGGCCACCCCACACGGAAGCCGGGAAGGAGGCTGTGGAGTCTAGAAGCTGCCTCACTCAGCTCAGAACAGGTAGACAGTCTCAGAAAGGGCCCTCTCTGTGTCCCTGAGGCCAGCTGCTGGGACTCCCCAGTGACAGGAGTACCCTCTAAGCATGTGAAGGTAGGAGTGAGGCCAGAGTGAGACAGGGGGCCCAGCACCACTATAGGAATTAAAATAGTAGGATTTGAGGAGAGGATTAAAAGTAATTGGAACATAAACAGTATTTTGGTCCAACTTCCTCTTCAACCAGGCAATACCTGACCGTTGGTCCTCTGAGCATTGGCAGAGTACGGCGGGAAGAGGAGTAAAGGAAAAGAGAATGGAAGCGGGTGGGACAAGATAAAACAGGAGAGAGCAGGCAGAGGGGACAGAAGAAGTTTGGATGCACTTAATCCCATCATGCCCCACCCCTCCAGAAGTCTTGGCTTTCTCCTCCACCTTCAGGCTTTTTGCCCCCAAAATAGCATAGTATATTTGAAAGGAGCAGATGTTAGAACTTTATTGCTCTGGGCGTGAACATGAAGCTAGATGTATCAATAGTTTTTTTCTTATCAGAATTTCTTGGTATAAATAAGCCTTCTTCCATCTTTTCGCTGTTTGTGAAACAATGATTCTTGAATTTTTTTCCATGGAAATATAGTGATTTCTCATTTTAACTCAAACAAATTTAGTAAGAGAATTAATCATGGCCATGTACCAATTCCCATGACATTGTGCTGAGGCTGTGTTTCTTAAATGTAAATACATTAATTAAAATTCAGAAATTGCTATTTGTTAGCATTTGGGAATCCAAATCTATTTATAAAGATCTCACACAGGGACTTACCTTGTTTTATTGCACTTTGCTTTATTAAGCTCCACAGATATTACATTTTTTACAAATTGAAGGCAAAACCCTCCATCAGCAGAAAGATTACACCTCACTTTATTGCTACACTGGCTTTATTGGGGTGGTCTGGAACTGAACACACAATATTTCTGAGGTATACCTGCACTTAGCATACTACCTGTAAAGACTTGTATTACCCCTCCTGTAGACTTCCAGAAGATCTACAAAATGAATCTGTCAGTTTCTACTTTGTTTTATACAAATCTGATGAAGACTGACTGCATCTCCTAATAACTACTAGCATCTTCTAATAACTATTAATTGTTAAACATTAAGAGAGAGCAGTTTTCAGATAAACTAAAATGAACACTAAGCTCAGAAAAAAGTGGTATAACCGCTTTATAATAGAGAGACAGTATTAATTGTCTTAGATTTTTGTAGTCAAGCTTGAGACATTTGACTTCCAGGGAAAACAGTTTACCCTACATTAGATTGAGAGTGAACCAGTTTGGAGATGGGTCACATTCACATCAATACGAATCAGAGCTAAATTTTGTGGCTCCCTGGCTCAAGTTTAAAGAAAATAGCCTTCCTATGCCAGGAGGCCCATTCCTCAATCAAGGCAATGGTAGTGTTTTATTTACACCAGCGACTTATACATCTTTTGTGAGTCACTAGATTTTTATTATTTATTTATTTATGTATTTATTTATTTTAAACTTTTTAAATTCATTTTTATTGTTAGACTTATTGGGGTAACATCTGTTAGCAAGGATTACATAGGTTTCAGGCATACAATTCTACAGTGCATTGTCACCTTGTTGTATAATAAGTTCACCACCTAGTGTGAGTTCTCTTTCCATCACCTTATATTTAGCTTCCCCCCTCCTCTCCCACCCCCTCCCCTTTCTCCCCTCCCTAACCCACTCGTTCCCAAATAACCATTGAACTATTGATTGTGTCCATGGGTTGTTTGTTTGTTCATTTCTTTTGTCTTTGTTGCTTTCAGTTTTATATTCCACATATGAGTGAAGTCATACAGTTCTTGGTTTTTTCTGTCTGGCTTATTTCACTTAGCATGATGATCTCCAGGTCCATCCATTTTGTCACAAATGGCAATATTTCATCTTTTCTTACAGCTGAGTAATACTCCATTGTGTATATGTACCACAGCTTCTCTATCCAGTCATCTGTCGCAGGGCACTTTGGTTGTTTCCATGTTTTGGCCACTGTGAACAGCGCTGCGATGAACATTGGGGTACATAAGTCTTTGCGGACAAAGGTTTTCAAGTCTTTTGGGTAGATCCCCAGAAGGGGGATTGCTGGGTCAAATGGTAGCTCCATTCCCAATTTTCTGAGGAACCTCCACACTGTCTCCCACAGTGGTCGTACCAGTTTGCACTCCCACCAGCAGTGTACCAGAGTTCCTTTTTCTCCACATCCTCTCCAGCACTTGTTATTCCGTGTCTTGTTGATCACAGCCATTCTCACAGGTGTGAGGTGGGATCTCATTGTGGTTTTGATTTGCATTTCCCTGATAGCTAATGAGGATGAGCATTTTTTCATATGTCTGCTGGCCATTTGTATTTCTTCGTGGGAGAAGTGTCTGTTTAGTTCTTCCCACTTTTTAATTGGGTTGTTTGTTTTTTTTTGTTGTTAAGTCACATTAGTTCTTTATATATTTTAGATATTAGACTCTTATCT
>PVJL010010822.1:0-46684 GCA_004026885.1 Lyroderma lyra
GAACCGAAGGGGGAGGGAGTGGCAAACCAAAAAATACTGACTGAGGTAGCAGTACTCTGCCCAGTGCAGAAAAATTGGCTTATGAATAAAAATTAGACTGTGATCTCATTAAATCCAGATGATCATGCAGAAGACACAATACATGCTATTCTGTTTTAGAAAAAAACCACACACATTCATTTCCTAAAATCTGCTGCCAATTAATTTGCTGACAATGTCTGCTGGCTCAACATTTTTTATACAAGGATGAGTATTAAACAGAACACTGTACATGCTTTTTCATCTACAAAAAAATATTTGCATAAAATAGTGTTAGTTCTCTGTACATGTCAATGGACACTGTAATTATGTGTATAAAAAAGGAAATCTTGCCCCACTGGAGTCAGAAAAAGCAAAACAAAATCTACAGTATGAAACCTCCTTCACCAGCCAGTATGTTCATGTGAAAATTCAGCAGAAATAGACAGTTGCTTTAAACAATAAAAAAAATTAATTGATTAAGTTAAACATCTTCTTTACGTAAAACTGTCAGTCAAGACCAGAACATATCGCTAAAGTTAGTGTCTGTGCTATACACCCAGACCACCAGGGGCATTATGAGCAGCACAAACGGCCAGGAAATCCCATCGGTGCATGCCGAGAACGAGCAGGATTTGGTGGCAGGCTGCACACACTCTTTACCAGGTTCCAGGTAGTTGCGGGCCACAAACTTGAGTGTCTCGTCCATTAGAATCACAGGCAAGGAGATTTTCAGCACCATCAGCCACTGAGTCACATTCAGTGGTGTGATCTGGAAGATAAGCTGCAACACAGAGAAGCCTCGTCAAGCCCCAGACTTGCTGGAAGGGCAGATGGGCCCCGCCCCGTCCACCAACACTTACTGGCAGGGGTTCCACATAGAGGATCAGAAAGTGCAGCGACATGGAGAGGCAGATGGAGCCCACAAGCCAGATGTTCTCCCAGGGGGGCATCCTCAGCAGGGACTGGTTTTCAGATAAGCTGCAGAACAAGGACAGGCGTGTGTGTCACAGGTGACAGAGATGATTTGGAACTGCGCTTCAGTAAGGCGACAGCTAACCTGGCATTGCCCACTGACCTAATTCTGCCGATGAAGTTTCTACTGTGGCAAAGTTAAGACTGTTCAGATGTAGGACAAACCTCCAATTTTAAATCTAGGCTTCAGCACAGCAGATTCCATTTCATTGGGCTTAAAGTTGCTAAACTGCCCTTGACTCTTAGGCTATTTTGAAATTTCCATTTTTATCAGTGGCTTAATTGGATGATGCAGTTTGTCTCAGTGTGAAGGGAAAGTGCTCTTTCCCCAGGGGCATGCAGAGTATGGAAGGCTCTATCTGTCTCCCACTGTCTCTGAAGGGACACCTGGCTAAGCACTCCCACCACCTCCTAGAGATGACGACACTTAATTAAGCTTTTAAAACCAGCGCTGCCTGTTCTTTCTTTGTGGGGAGGAAGAGCTTTCCTGGTTTTCAACCAACCATGACACACAATTCCAGCACCCTGGCTGTCAGCTTGCACCCCAGCTTGCTGAGAAGACTCACTGACCTGTTGAGGGCGTTACACATCTCTATGGTTACTAGAACAGAGAGTGCCATTGTCATTGGGTACGGGGATTCAAAGATTGCACAATCCACTCCTTCAAAGTCCGGGTTGTCCTCTTTACACTGTAGGAAATGACTCTGCAACAAAGGCCCAATCAAGTTCCTGGTTAGCCAAGTCTACTTCCTAAGTTAATGCACCACCAATTCCACAGAGCACAAACTCACACAAGATCCCCAGCTCATTTCCTGGAGAAGGCAGGTCCTTCAGAATAATCTCAGAACTGCTGATTGTCTGAGCCTTAAGATTATCTACTAGGCACCCAAACCACAGAAAGCTCAAGGTTAACCTTATGTGTGAGGGCTTACAATGCTCTGCATCTAAGGGACAAAAAGAAAGGGACATACCAGCTGGTAGAAGGACACTCTTGGACCGCCATCAGCAGCAATGAACCACCACGCAGCAGCACCCACGGTAGCAGCGCCAACATAACCTGGGAACAAAACACCACAACGCTGACACACGTGGGGTGTGCAGCCTGCAGCATTCACCGCAGAAGAGGCCTCACGGGCCATTCCCCAAGTATGTCAATGGCCACTGAAGCCGCCTGTGCAAAAGCAGCTAGACAGAGGGGTGCTGCAAGGAGAGGGGTCTGTGGTCATAAGAACCAGGCACTTTTCCTCCAGAATCAGTGAGGAAAACTACCTAATGGGTATGTGGGACCTTTAGTCATAGTGTATATAGTCTAATCAGCAGCCAACACACACTTAAGGCCACAGGTATGCATCCTTATGTGGAGGTGCCATGTCGTAAGGATCAGATCGTGCATGCCATCCATGACTTTTAGGCAAACTGATGCTATCAGGTGTACACGGATTTATTTGCTCCATCAAAGGCCTGGCAGAATCTTTACGTGAAAAGGCTGTTAGTACAGAACACTGAGCAACACAACAATGCCCAAAGCCAATTCTGGGATCAGCCCCCCCAGCAATTACTTTTGAAGTTTTTTACAAAGAAGCAACAAAGGGGTAGTCAACACAGGGACTTGAGAATAAGTATCTCAAGGTGACAGCATCCACCAAAAGATACAAGTGAACATACCCTCTAACCCAGCTACTACAATGGAGCAGCAGGCAGCTGGTGCCCAGGGACAAGGCAACTACATGTGTACCGACATGGAAATTACCCAATAAACAGAACAAATACAAAAAGACAGATCCAGCACACAGGGTCATACAGCATGCCATCACTTGCAAAAATTCATACATAAAATCTCTCTGCTGAGTTATCTCTGGAAGGGCACATGAGAAACTTAATGCTGGAGGGGCTGACTGAGAGCCTTCCCATGATGCCAGGGTGTGCTTTTTGAATTTTAAGTTATGTGAATGTATTAAAACAAAGCAGAACATCTTTCTATGGGACCCTAGGGAAGTCAATTAACCTCTTTGGGCTTCACTTTCCTAAGCTATGAAATGGGGAAGAGACCCAGCACCCTGGCTCAGGAGGATGAGACTTACACAGGCGACATGTCTATAACTGGCTATACACCTTGCTGCACTGCAAGAGTGTAGCCTCCTTTTTCTGCTACCCTAACATGGGGACAAAAGAAAAGTGTGCTTTTGAGGGATGAATTTACAAAATTTTGGCTCACAAACATTTTGTTTAAAAATAAAAAAACTACTCACAGCCAATAGCCAGGTAACGGAAGAAGAGCCACCCACTGATAAGTGGTTCCTTGGGGTTCCGGGGTGGTTTATTCATGATGTCCAGATCAGGAGGGTTGAACCCCAGTGCAGTAGCAGGCAGGCCATCTGTCACCAGATTGACCCAGAGCAGCTGGACAGGAATTAAAGCCTCAGGAAATCCAAGGGCTGCTGTCAGGAAAATACTGTTTCCATCCAAGGAAAGAAGAGAAAGACCCCACATTATTTTTGGCCACTATTCAAATAGCATCACCATGCCCTCCTCCCTCCATAAAAATCCATGGACAGCAAACACTTCTTGGCAATCATAAAACATTTACTTCAAGTTTTAGAAGGCTAAGAATCGTGTCACGTTATACAGTTAAACTCATTTCTATGTTAAAGGCAGCTATAGACAACTTCCTGAGGGCCGGAAGGACCTCTACCTTTAAAGGGCTTCCTTCATCTTGCCTGGCCTTCCCTCCCACCCTACACACACAGACCACAGCTGCTGCCATAGGAACAACAAACCCAGTCCGCATATCCCTGGTTTTAGATAAAGGAATACAAGGGATGTATCACAGGGACCCACCAGACAACTTCCCCCACATTGGAGGAGATGAGGTAGCGGATGAACTGCTTCATGTTGTTGTAGATCGCCCGCCCCTCCTCCACCGCAGCCACGATGGTGGAAAAATTGTCATCAGCTAGCACCATTTCAGAGGCGGTTTTAGCCACGGCGGTGCCAGAGCCCATGGCAATGCCAATCTCGGCTTTCTTCAGAGCAGGAGCATCATTCACACCATCCCCAGTCTGAAAGGGAAGCCAATGACTGGTTTATACACACCTGTCACACATTCGTGACAAAGGCTCAGCTATCCCTAAACAAGGTAAACGATAGAACTGTGGGCCTCTGGGCAAAAGCTAGAGAAGAATTTTTATTTTTATAAGATGGTGCCACAAAACACATTTTACCTGGGAAATATAAAATTGCCAAATGAGCTTATTACCAAAGAGACTTCAGAGGGAAGTAGAACAAAAGGGACTTCATCTGTATTATTTTTTTACCAAACCAAACAAAAAACAACCTATATTACACTCAAGATGAAGTTCTTGTATCCACATAGATAAACCTCAGGTACAATAGGTACAGACTGCAAAAGTACATAGAACTGTAACATGCCATTTCTATAGGTCAGAAACATGCAAAAATACTAAAAATATCATCTGCAGATACAAGATCATTCCCATGTATGTTTATTTTTATTCCCTATGAAAGAGGGAAGGAGAGGGAGAGGGAAAAGGAAGTGAGTATAACCAGTAATACCTGGTTTCAAGCAGCAGAAAACAAATGTAACACGAGGTTAATGTGTCTGGCTGAAAAACATTAACATGCGAATACTGGAAATACTTCAACAGGCAGCTAGCTCTTAAAGACTGCTTCTTCAGCACACTTAACTTCAGGTAGAGTTATCCAAAGACCGAGGACCAAACACAGATCACTTATATTCTGAGTCAATTTTTAGTAAACCTGAGGTATAAACATGTATACTTTAACCAAGATGAAAACTAGGTATCACCAAGTATTTCCCGTGACTGAGTTAGAAGGCTTTTCTAGGATCTTCCTTGCAACATATAGTAGGCCAACTATTGGTCAGGAGAATCCTAGAGAAACAGCCAGATCATCACAAAAACCAAGAAATTCCAACTCTGGGAGCTATCATTAAAAATGTAATGGTCAAAATTATAATTTGCTGTGTTTGTGTAGTGAGTCACCTGTACATGTCCAAAGATACTCACCATAGCTGTAATCTCATCAAAAGATTGAAGAAATTCTACAATTTTAGACTTGTGGGAGGGTTCAACTCGAGCGAAACAGCGGGCATTCAAGCAGGCATCTCTCTGAGCTGAAGGACTGAGTTCATCAAACTCTCGACCTGTAAAAGCCTTTGCGGTCACATCTTCGTCCTGCCCAAAGATGCCAATGCGGCGACAGATGGCCACTGCAGTGCCCTTGTTGTCCCCTGTGATCATGATGACCCGGATGCCTGCTTGTCGGCACAGCTTCACAGAAGAGGCCACTTCAATTCTCGGAGGGTCCAGCATGCCCACGCAGCCAACGAAAGTCAGATTGGTCTGCAGCAAAAGAATCACCTTATTTTAAAACGGGAAGTTCTGGTTTCCCCCTAGTGTGAAACAAGGGCTAGTTATATATTAAGAGCAAAGGTTTCTGCATTTTCTTATGATAAATGGTATAACTTTTTTATCTAAGAATAAAGTTCACACTACAGATATACATCTAATGAAGAATAGTAGTATTCCAAATGATTGGAAATGATTTAAAATATCACTACATTCTTATTACTAAGTCATTCTTTAATTTTCATAATGATAATATTCTGGTATTCTGATGAATAAGAGCATTTTGATACTGGCCACTTCAGTGGCCCATGTACCAAAAGCTTGTTCCTTGTTCAGTGCTTCAACAAGGAAATCCAAGGGCTATTAGGAAAATACTATTCCCACCCAAGGAAAGAGGAGAAAGACCACACATTCTTCTCATATACCTAATAGAGAGAATTCTATGAGCAAAAAAGTAAAAGGGATCTCTCAACTTGGATATTTTGACCTTCATTAAGTAATTAATGTCTCTAAAAAAATTGTTTTTAAAGTAATTTATATAAGAGTTGCAAAATAGATTTTATAAGATTTAGCTCAAGTCTTGATAATTCTACTTTGAAAGTAACAGACTTGTATTAAATTAATTTAGCAACCTAAATTATAATGATGATGCATTTGGCCTGCAGGAAAATAAACACACACACCTCTTTCTTGGAAAAAGCAAGACTCATTTGACCTTTTACCAAAGGACTCCTGTTTAAACACAATGAATGTGCAGGGTGTGGGTGAGAACACTTTCATTAGCTAACCTCATATTTAATAAAGTTGGCAGAGTCCTCAAGGTTCATTTCTTCTCTTTTCAGGGGGTTGTCATGAGTGGCTAGAGCCAGGCACCGCAGTGTGTCGCTGCCACTACCCCATTCCCGAATGACAGACATGATCTTCTGTTTGACTCCAGGCGTCATGGGGACTTTCGTACTTCCAACTCGAATGTGGGTGCACCTGTCAATGACACCTTCAGGAGCACCCTGGAAATGTTACAGATTTAGATCAACAATTTTATTTACTAGCTCATTCAGGATCCTAATCTCAGTAAGAACATCTCAATTGCAATCTGCTATACTTGCCTTCACAAACATTTTGCTCATTGATGTCCGGCTTGGCTTGTTTGGTGTACAATAAACTGACATCGACTTCCTATCACGCGAAAACTCCAAAGTAAATTCTTTTTTCATCAACTGTTTAATGACCTATGAAGAGAACATATATGGAATATTATTTATTATTGGATGACAATTTTTATAAATTTTTCACCTGTTCGACAAATACTCACTGAACATCTAATATATGACAGGTGTTGGGCAACAAACAATAAACAAGACAGTTCTATCTTACTTGTGGTGGTTATTATAGTTAATGCATCACTTTTAAGCTCCATGATGCTACTGATGCTACCTGTTTCCCCTTCACTGAGGTGTAGAACCAAACAATTCTAAACCTCAGTCTCTGTGAAGCTGAGTCTTCAGGTCCCATCTGCAGGATCTGGTCATACCAACTAACAACACATCTGTCCAATAATGTGGTTTTGCACTCTCCACTTGCCACCACTGACTCGCCTGTGAGTGAGTGTTAAGCTAGCCTGGTAGTTGTGGTAATGCCGCTTGAACACAACATTTTACAGTTTTAATGTATTACTAGACTTGATTTGCTAACATGTTGATATAAAGAATAATACTAGTTTGTAGCTTCCTTTTCTTGTCACATGCATGTCAGGTTTTGGAATGCCTGGCTTCATCAAATGAGTTAAGAAGGGTTTCATTTTCCAAATCATAGTCTATGTATGTAAAACCACTATTTCTTTCTTAAGTTTGGCAGAATTTGGCCTGGAGAATTTTTGTGGGGGTATATTTTGAATTATAAATTCACTTACTTTAACAGATACAGGATCATTCCATTTTTCTTGTGTTAGTTCAGAAAGTTGTATTACTTAAGAGATTGGTCAATTCTACAACATTAAATTTATTGGTATAAAATTTTTCATTATAAACAGATGTCACCCCAATAAGTCTAACAATAAAAATGAATTAAAAATTTTCATTACAGATTCCTGATCCTGTTTATTAATTTATTAATTTGCTGATTTTATATTTTCTTCAGATAGAAGCTTTTATTTTTTTTTTTTTACCTTTTCTAGTATGTACATTTAAAGCTATACCTTTCCCTTGAAACAATGCTTTCATTGCATCTTCTAATTTTTATATGGTGTGTTTCAATATTGTTTAGTTTAAAACATTTTCTCATTTCCATTATGGTTTTTACTTTCACCCATGTATTACTTAAAAAGGAGTGTTGTTTAGCTTCAAACTATTTGGGGAATTTGCTCTTAGCTTTTTGAATCTTGCTTCATGGACCAGCTAGATAGTCTATTCTGATGAATGTTCCTTAAGCATTGGATATGCACATTACAGTAGTATAATAGAAATAAGGATTGGGTCAAGTATATTTTACAGTGTTGTTCGAATCTTCTATATCCTTACTGATTTTTTTTTCATCTGCTTATTCTATCAATTATTGAGGGAGGTCTGTTAAGATCTCCAACTCTGAGTATTTGTCAATTTTTCCTTTTATTTTTGTCAGTTTTTGCTTCATGAACTTGAAATGTACGATTAGAATTAGGGTGGGAAGAGGAAAGTAAAAGTCAAAAGAAAGCTTGAAGATGAAAACCACAGTATTATAATTTCTCCTATGCTGATGAAAATGCAGTAGGTGGAAAACTGATAATGCAGAAGAGATGTTGGGGCTAACTGCAGAGGAGCAGCTAGTTTCTGCTAGGGGCAGGACAGTCCCTTCACAGCACTATGGGAAAAGGCAGACCTTACGGGCATAGATGGCTGCACATGGAATCATCGACTGATTACTTTTATTTTCTTCAGAGACAGCCAGATCATTTTACCTGAGAATGAATGTGGACAAGGAGATACTGCAGGTTTGAGGAGATAAGGTATGTAACTAGTTCTCTAAGATAATAAGAGAATGAATACATGGTATGACTTATAGGAAGCACGAACAGCACACCACATTCAAATACTGACCGAGTTGCAGGCATTTGCTCGTTCTATTTTAGAAAGACCCTTCAGTTCGGTATCAAATACATTCATCTTCTCTACCAGACAAGTGAGAGCAGTCTCCGTAGCTTCTCCAACTTTTTCATACACACCTTTTGCCTGAGTGCAAAAAGGGAAAGTAGTAAACAAGCAAACTTTTCTTTAATAAAGACTTTTCCACAGAAGGACAACCTATCCTCCATTGCATCACTGTTCCATGGGCCAGTTTTGTTCCAGTTTGGTGCACACGATCCCCATAATTAAAAATACAGTAACAGCACAGTTGTGCATTTTACCTTAATGCTGCCCATCTTGAAAAGATCAATATCCTGTCCTTTCAAGAAAATATTTTCTATTCTGAGTTTTATTCATTTATAGTAACCAAACTATAAACAGATGAGAACATCATATAAACCATAACTATTAAATAGTTAAATAGCTGCAATACTCAGTCCCAGAGGATATATGGAAGGGTCTCAGCTTTCTCTGGCTAGATTATGCTGACTCTGATAGAGATAGGCTCTTGAATGGAAAGAGGAAATAAAATCAAGATTACTTTCAAAAGGGAGGAAGGAAGGCTGGATTTTCATTCACCCACCCCACCCTTGAACTAGCAATAGTCAGGACTAGTTTCTCATTTATGAGGAACCTTACCTCATTGTAATCCAAAGCAGAGTCATTACAAAGAGCACAAATTGTTGCCAATTCTACAAGACCATCATATTGATGACATTTCACTGGTTTATCATCTTTATGCCTGTCAAAAGAAAAAATGCTCTTAGAGCATAGTGTGCTCACTGCTGATTTTTAAAATTTCATTATTAATATTTAATGACATAAACAGTATTTTGTGACAACAGAATGGCAAGTATTCAAAAGAATTTGAGTGATTTGAGTGATGGCTCTTAGAAATCTGATGCTGGATACAATAAGAGAATGTGTCAGGAATCAATTCTTAGTTCATGAAATTCCTCCACCCTGGTATCATCAATAAAGAACAGAAACCCCACTTAAAAACACAGGCTTCAAATGGGAGGCCTACTACTGTAATAACTGATACCATGAGCCATATTTAGAAAGCTGTCTTAACCTTTTTAGACACACTGACAATCTATATACAAGCATCAAAATGCCACTGCCAATCTATATACAAGCATCAAAATGCCACAATGGATCCTTAAGGAGGGTTTACTTACACTTCTCCAATAGGTGCATATGTTGATCCAGTTATAGTAAATTCATTTAGGGAACAAGTATCACCTTCAACTTTGTCCAAAATGAACATCTACAGAGAAAAAAAAAAAAAGCCTAAGTGTTTAAATGGTATAAAAAATATTCCAGAAAAAAATATAATCTTTGCTAAGACACAAATCTTTCTCATTTTAGAAAATAATTTTAATGAAGCTGACTAACTGAAGCTCAGCATCAGAACTATTGCCCTGTATGCCAACTAGAAGGCTATTTAAGATTGCCTTCCCTACTTGGTTAACAATCTGGGAAACACCATCACTGAGGTGCTGAAAAAATAGTAAGCCACCCAACGACTCAGAAGACAACCCACATGAAACCTGAGTTACCAGACTATGGGTTAGCAGTACACTAGAATGTTCAGAATTCCGAATTTCAAATGGCTGGCTCAGAGAAGGGGGTATTAGGCAGTCCTGTCTTAGAGGTTAAGAGTAAAAAGCTTGGGAAGAATAAACTCACATTTCAGAGTTGCATCAGCATTCCCTAAGTAAAGACAAATTGCTTCTCTGCTTCTTCCCACTTATTTTTATTGTAGCAATAGCTCATTTTCTATGAAGCTGTAGAACTACATGTATACAGTAAAGATCCCGCAGAGCCGAATGAACTGATTATTACTAAGAGAATACAGAAGGAATTGTGCTTAGGGAGGACTTCTTAATTTACAGAATAATAATGTGACATGAACTAGTTTAAAATGAGGTTTTCTTGGTTTGCTTTCCAGTTATAATTTAGAAGTCCAGTTTGGAAGACTAAGATTTAGATTTGTGTTTTCATTGCAAATTGAAACTGTAAAACCTTCTCTTAAAACACACAAAAAGTAATACTTCAAACTATACTTGATCATGCCCATATCAGCAATAAAGAGAATGAGCAAATCGTTTTCTTCAATAACAAATTTTAAGTGTTGTAAACTCAAGTAAAGAGAACCATGTAACACTTTGAAAATATACTTTTAGAACATCCCAACTCATATTCAATAAATTAAACTTTGTTTTAAAAGAACTTTGGCCTCACAAAATTTGCCTGTTATATAAGCACATACTTTTTTAAATTCTAAAAGCTTTATTTCAAAAGTATACTCAGAACTAGATCAACCCTGGGACAGAACTAAAATTATAAGATATACAAAATATTTTTTTAAAAATTTCAAAATATATAATGCGATTTACAACTATGGTGACTCCCAATAAGAGGCTCTAGTTGAAACATATACATCAGTGTCAAGCGAAGGAAAGAAAGATTCACGTCTAAGGTTACATGCAGCAAGATTGCCGACTCCTACAATTTTTTCCTAACAAATACAACACCTAAAAAAGGAAGCTTGTCAAAACGATCTTTCCAAAGATGTCTGACATTTTACAGAAGAGGAAACAAAGGACCAGAGAGGTTAAAGAATGTGCTCAAGATTATCCAATTACTAAGTGCAAGGGAGAGGACCAGGACATTCCTATAAGAAAATGCAGGAGGTTCCCTGGTGGTGTAGTGGCTAGGCTTCAGTACCCTCAATGCCGCATTCTGGGTTTGATTCCCAGCCAGGGGATCACCAAAAAAAAAAAAAAAGGCAACTTTACCTTTGTATTAAAAGTTGTGTGACCTTCACATGTGTCACAGCTTCTCAGAGCCTTAGTTTTCTAACCTCTTGAGCAGCAGGATTCCCATATGATTTAAATAAAGTCACAAGTGAAAAACAAATTAACTACTCTAAGCAATATCAAAAAAAGTTGGCAGTATTACTACTATACACCATGCCGTTTTAAAATTGATACTGTTTATAAAAAGGGAAACTCTTTGGATCTATACCAGAGTCCAAAATATTCTAAGACATTCAGAATTCTAATCCATGTTAACTAAATCAGAATGCACTTGGGCATTTCTTATTGTGAGCCAGTCCACGATTTAAGAACTACATGATGAAAATGTCCCTAAGTCAAGAGCAGTTATGCAATCCACTGCAAAAAAACCTCCTATAGAATACTGATTAGCATCAGCTTTCTATCACCAAGGCAGAAGAGAACAAAGAGGCAGGTTGTTTCCTTAATAGAAGAAAACATTTTAAATCAAACCATTTAAGGGAAAATATAAGAACATAAAATTTTATTATGGACTCTATTTTATTCTGAGTTTGAAATCTGATTTGCCGCCAAAACCTTAAAATTAAAAAAAAGAAAAATTTAAGGTTATAATTTCACACACTGCTTACTTTCATGGATATAAAGGTCTATATAAAGGTCTAGCGAGGAATTAAAGCTTTCAGGCTAAGTTTAAACAATTTCCTGGGGGAAACTAAACAGGTAACATAAAATTCCCTTTCTCTCCGCAAAATCATCAGCTATTAGTTGACAACTAGCTTTTAGCTGATTCATCCAACCTTTTCTGGTTCCAAGGAATGAGAACTTGGGTAACTCAGTTAACTCTGCATTTCCGGAGAAACGCATCGGGCAGCTCACCTCCCAAGAGGCAGAGCCCCCAATCTGTAAACACCTGTCCCTTCATTCCAAATCTGGGTTGGATAACACAAGAGTTGGGGTACTGTATTTCTAAAAATCATCATGAATTAAATTTGGCAAGATAACGATTAAGAAGGTTTAATTGGACTAAGACAAAAGTAATTTCCGGTGCCAAAAAACGTGACCCAAAACCCGGAAACAGGAGCAAGAGGATGAGCATGCGTCCTTTCCACGTCATTCTGACAGGTCCGCCCAAACATTCAGTACTCCGGAAACTAACACTGTTTCACTACACTGTTTGGGGTAATTAAGGGTGCATGGTAGGAAAAGCTGTGGGTTTGTGTACTCTAGAAAAGATGACCTAGCAGTTTAATTGCCCTTTTATAATCTAACACACAGCAGTTCTAGTCTAATCATGAGCAAGTCCACAAATGCTCTTATAACCAGTCTGACCAGCTGAATCCGTCATTAATTAACAAGTCAAACAGAATCTTTGAAATGTGTACACTAAATACGTGTGTAAGTCATGTACCTTTTGGAAAATTACACTTTGACTTCTACATAGTTGTTTACATAAAACTTATGGGAAAGGAATTATATATAAAAACTTAATTCAGCTGTATAATTATTGTATTTCTTTAGTTCTTAGTTTTCTGGGGGCAGGTTTGAACAGTTTCTTATTTTACCCAAGTGATGGTCAAAATAATCTAAGAAAGGAAGAAGGAACACATAGAACAAAGGAAATTAATGGCAATTATTTACTTTTCATGAAGAAAGCACGTCTCATTAGGTAAGTTTATTGAACTCTCTTCCTTTGAAGCTTGTCTGCTGACATACATACACTTAGAGGCAGAGGAGCAGGGAACTGAAGGGAGCACAGTCATGTAACATTTACAGACTGCCTGTAGTTATTTCCCCAATACAAGTATATCAGCCATACAAATACCCTTTATTTCTTGGAACAGCTTTAGAAATTAAATGATTAATTCCTCTTAAGTATCAGAAATTACCTTGGGCTCAGGATATACATACAACCCAATCTGTTTAAAGCACATAAAAAGGTATCAAATTATAAATCAAAGGTTTTGATGGCATGAGGGCATATTCTTAGGATAAATAAGCAACAAACAACAGGAAAGTTTCTTAAATTACTCTCACTTACCCTGCAGACCGACATCTGGTTTGTTGTAAGTGTACCAGTCTTGTCTGAGCAGATAACAGAAGTACAACCAAGGGTTTCCACGGAAGGGAGGCTTCGAACAATGGCATTTTTCTTTGCCATTCTGCGGGTTCCAAGAGCCAGGCAGGTGGTGATGACAGCAGGCAGACCTTCAGGAATGGCTGCTACCGCTAGGGCCACTGCAATTTTAAAGTAGTAAATAGCACCTCTGATCCAGGAGCCTCCGTGAACTGGGTCATTGAAGTGCCCAATGTTTATGATCCAGACTGCAATACAAATGAGGGAGATGACTTTGGAAAGCTGCTCCCCAAACTCATCTAGTTTTTGCTGGAGGGGTGTTCTCTCCTGTTCCGTTGCCACCATTTCATCCCGGATCTTGCCAATTTCAGTGTTAACTCCAGTTGCCACCACCACTCCCATGGCTTTGCCAGCAGCAATGTTTGTACCCTAGGACAGAAACAGAGGAGAGAACTGGTTACAAGATTAACACTATACCCAACTTAAATATGGACTAATAAACTCAAACCTGTGTGGATTCTGACTACAGAACCAACTTTGATAATGAGCAGTAACTCATGCAGGCAGTGTGGTATTATCTCTCCCAGATTCTCATTTCATGTAGCACCTACTCTCCCCAGAGCAGGTCTACATTGACCCCCGCAGGAATCTCTGTTCACAACAGAGTCTGGCTTGCAGACTAGCTTTGGGCTGGAGCAGTGCTCTAACCCCTCTGTGTTTTCAATTTTTTTCAAACTCCATGCAGCTCTCAACCCTGAGCATTTTCTGCCTCTGGCTCCAACCCAACCTCCCTACTTTGATCACCTATATAATAAGGGCAACCAGCACCATGGGCTAACCTGAGGACCTCCACTGAAGCAACGGCATTCTGAAACCAATGAACTCAAGTATGAGAGTTCTCTCCCCACTCCACTTTTAATTCTTAGTGCTGGAATGATATGGCTTCATTGTTTTCATTATAACTCTATAGTGGGTATTCAGTCCCATACTAACCCACAAAAGCCCATCACTTGAATATCATTTTAAATTCTGAACAAGCAAAATCTATAAATTTCCCAACTTTTTATTTAAAAAAATTTTACATAAAAATTGAAATAGTACAATAACTATGACTTTTCACCCAGACTCACCAATTGGTAATGGCTTACCAACATTTGCTTTCCCTCTAAACACCTTTTTACTATGAATGCATAGATATCATCCATATCATTTTGAAGCCATCCTTTATAGGCTAATCCTTTTCCAAATAAATCTATTTTTCTACATGTTTACAGATATAGAGTTTCAAAATATTTGACCTGAACTTTTTATTTTAATCCTTAAAAACTTGCCAATTGAAACAAAAGCCACCTAGATCACATATCCCACCATAATATGTTCTGATGTTTTCTGACAGCTGCCATGAAGAATGTGATTATCCTTTGGAATGATAGTCAACCTTTTCTAGTCTGACCACTGAAGGTAGGCAGTAAAACAAACAAACAAACAAAAAAAACAAACAAAAAAACATCTGCAGACTTAGAACTCCGAAAATATCTCCAAATAAAAATACATTTGATAAAGTACTTACAGAAAAGAGCATGTTCTTTTTGTCTTGGTTGACAGCCCGTGGGTCAGGGACGGGGTCAGTGTGCTTGATGACAGAGACAGATTCACCTAAGCAGGTTGTGAGACAGAAGGGATGGTTAGATTTGTGCAATCCACACCAAGAACATGGCAACCTTCATCCACTCGTGCCACTTTCACTCTTGGAAAAGGGATAAAAAGCTCAATTCATTCAAAGGAGGTAAAACTACTAAAATTTAATAATAGAAACTACCTTCAGAGCAATGTTAGGATTAAAATCAGTACAGTTTCAAAATAAAGGAACTTAATTTTGAAGTAAAATCCCAGCCAATTACCTTTATTTTCTGGAGTCACTATTCAAATTTTGTTTATTTTCAGGTATCATTTTGTATTCTAACACTGTGAATATACATCTATATATATATACTTGTTGTAAACTTACATATACACACATTCCAATACTTTAATAATAGGTGAAAGTATATTTACTTTTAGTAAACTGAAAAAACTGTAAATACATTATATGAATAATAAGGATCATTCACTGGGAAGCCTATTTTGTTCAATAATGTCCAAGATGAGTAGAAATATTTGCATATACTAACTATTCTATTTCAATAAAACAAAACCAAAAAACAGCAATCAGCAGTTGCACTAAAAAGATCACATGGTTATAAAGAATTACTTCTTAGAACTTTTACAATGTCTTGATGAATTTGGTTTCAACTTTACTTAACAGCACTTATGAAATATATAATCAGAGTCAGTCTGAGTGATGTGAAATGTGGCTGAAACTGTTAACTGAAATGTCAGGTAACAAACTTCACTATGTCTGAGAAAAGAATTTGGGTCTTCAATCTAGCTTAAAAACTACAATATGATTATTTAACAAAAAATTTTATTCAAGAGACACTATGAAAAGTTTTTAAATGGTAATTTTAAAACTCAGACACACTATGAGAATTTCATATATACAATCCGAGTAAATTCCCAATATTTTATGACTTAATCAGATTCCGGCTTGTTGTTGCTAATGGGATTTTTAGTAGATAAGCTATTCATAAAGAAACAAAAAAATATAACTCAGGTCACTTACATCACTACCTCTATGACATCAGTGATAATCACACAAATCTTGATAATCTTTGGATTTTATACTTACTCTCTATTTAATTCGGGTTAGCATTGTGTTTAAGTTAATCTCCTGACCACCTTACTTCCCGTTAATATGAACCCTCCACCCTAGCCTGTGCCTTTATTCACAAAACTGGGAAAATGTTCCAAACAATCCCAATCTAAGTGTGCAAACTTTAGGGGTGCTAACCTCTGTTAATTGTACATTTGATAATTGCAAAGTATGTTGGCTGCAAGATTAGCATTTGTCCAATGAAAAAAAATTACAGCCCTGGAGGCCTTTTTTCCTGCTTTGGAAAAAGATGACTACATCACTTTCCACAAAACAGACAACACTTCAATGAAGATTATTACCTCTGCTAGTGAAGGAATTTGTAAAACTAACTAAATAAATAAATAAAAACATAGTGGTGATTTTTGAGGAAAACTAATTTTTTTGTAAGATTAAAAGATAAATGGAGGCCTTATGAGATGAAAGCCAAATTAAATCCCATGTATTAGAAAAAAGTGTAACTGATAAAGCATTAAGAAATAACTCTCTTGGAGAGGATTAAGATGAGGTAGCATATAGGAGCAGTGGGGAAGAGTTGACTATTAGCATGAGACCAGTGAGAGGCTTCAGAAATTCAATGACCTTCCAATACATAATACTTACCCGTGAGAATTGACTGGTCTACTCTTAGAGTGGTAGATTTGATGGAAGTTAATCTTATATCAGCAGGAACTTTGTCACCAACTAATCAGGGAGGAAAAAAAGCAGCTAAAATAAGCAACTTTTGCAATCACATGACATAGAGATGAATTAGTCTCTGAATAAAATACAATTTTTATAGAAAATTGTATATAGCACATGAAATACATGAAAATCTACTAAAATAAGCAAGATAATACATCCTCCGGGTAGTAAAAAGTCTGCTGGATAGATATAAGGCTTGAATTATACAGGAAGGAAGAGACTGAACAGTGTCTCCAGCACTGTGTTCAAAATACTGAATGAATACAAATCAGTATCAAAGAACTGAACAATAAAAATAAATGTACATCAGCTTTCCCTGACTTTCCTGAAAGGTAATTAAAGTAGTTTTGGAAGTCTTACACAAGAACAGTTAAACATTAGAATAAGTACAGCCCTACAATTGCATATGGTATTTTTAAGTCAAAAATTCATTTTCCAGACTTAACCTACACACTGAATTGTATCTGTCGATGGTTATATACCAACTGGTAAAATAGCCATTCAGTCCAAGTAGATTTATCTCATTATTTAAACCTTCAATTTAGTTTTGATTTTTTTCTGCATTTCAGACCTTTTAAATTCATGGACAGTATGGTTTGCTTTTTAACTGTTCATGAAACAACCCTCTATAGTGTAAGTAGAAAATGTGGTCACGAGGTGGCACAGATCCTGCCAATATATAAAATCTCAAGGGGCAAGGATCATCATTGCATTTGAATACAGCGACACATTAAGTTAAGGTAAAGTTGCTACTTGGAAATGCTTATGCAACAAACAGCAATATTCAGAGTGAATAAGCCAGAACTTTTTCATTTTAATATAATTCTTTTCATACTACAATAAAGTAACCATATCCTAAACTTTAGTGCCCCCTCAAGATGAAAATTTTAAATCAACTTTAAAAAATTTTTACTGTAGTATTTCTAGTTCTCATAATTTATTTTATCCTGCATGACCTTGAACATGAAACGAATACAAGTTCAATGATGAGCGTATGACCCTAAATGGAAAACTTACTTGCAAATGTTCCTTTGATGTCTGTGGCAATTTATGTCATGATCCTACAGAAGCAGAAAACTTCTAATGTGTCACAGAGGTCATTTCAGTCTATAAACCACCGTCACACTTCTGTACTTAAAAAGCTAAACATACACCAGCAGTCGAAAAGCAGCAGTAGGTTTCTTTTTATACTGAAGGTTTAATCCCTTTTTCTATTTATACAATTTCATATCTAAGCCTTAGTTCATACTCTCATATACCTGCCACATTTAAGGCCAGCAAATCTAATACTCAAATTGAGGATAAACTAGAACAGGACCCAAAAAGTAGTATCTCAGCATTTATTTTGTTGTGTTTCAGCAGAAGCTCAGAGAATTTGAAATGGATGGAAAATGTAGTTTTAGGGCAATAAATACTAGGGTGAAATTTCTTTTTGAGTAACACAGTCAACATATTGCTATTAGTTTAAAGTGAAATCAAGACTATATGAGGGAAAAAAATCCAACCACAGGCTGGATACTTCAAGGACAGCCGTCATATATACAAAAATTATATTTATACAAGTATTATAAAGAAATCAGTTACTTTCCCACCTAAAGATCTATTTTAATTACACAAAGGCTTTCTCTTTGCATAACAGAAATTGCATTCATACACATTTAATTGTTGGTTAAATATTCCAGGATGACTCAAATGTCAAATACCAGCAGAATAAATGACCTGGGGAAGCCCTTAAGTTGAGAATTTGTGGTCAATTTCTTTCTCCCATCCTACAACAGCCATTCTAATTGGGAGGCATTTAAAAACTTGGGAATTCAGAGAAGATGGTCTGGGAGCCTTTTATAAAACCATGGCAACTCAGGACCAGCTCTTCAAGAGTGTGTGGTTTCAGTGCATTTGGAGTGGGGTCCAGGAATCTGTATTTTATTATTTTGGGCAGGGGGGTAATTCCCTGGCTGGGAATTGAACCCAGGTTGCGGCGAGAAATCTGTATTTTAAAAAGTCCTCTAAAAACACTTAAAAATTAAGACAAGCATAATTAACTGGGGTCACAGACCCTGTGAAGAGTTTATTTAGAACAATGTTACTATGTGCCAAATGTACCAGTTCTGGCCAAGATGACCTGAAGTCTCCCAACACGTGGGAAATGGACTACGTTACACACAGTTTCACACTGTCGTTTCTCACTCCATTCGAAACTGATCTCTTTGTGAAAAGGTACTAAAGGAGCATAAACCCAAACTGGCCTTAAAATCCTGCCATATTCTAGTATTCTTTTAGCTTAAAAGGGCCTTTACATAATATTGACCAATGGGCCCTCATTTTATTTATTTATTTATTTTTTTGGAGGGGGATAGTTCCCTGGCTGGGAATTGAACCCAAGCCACAGCGTTGAGAGCGCTGAAGCCTAGCCACTGCACCACCAGGCAACCCTGTGTCCTCATGTTAGACAGGAAGCTAAAAAAGTAAAAAGAATCTTGCCTAAGGGACCTCAATTAATAAAAGACTTCCTTTAACTTGCTGTGTGACTCTGTTTCGCACTTCCTGTAAGTCAATTTAGGTTTGAATGCAGGTTCTCTATAATTTTGTATGAAAACTTTTCAAACTAAGACATGATTTTCCTATTGTGTGCAGACTTCTGTGAATTTCATACAGAGGGTTTTGTACATGAGGAGGCAGAGCTGTTCTGATGATAACATCCAGTACTATTTTCCTGATGGGGCATGTCAATGCCCTCAGGGCAAGTGGTAGTGGAAAATTCTTACTCTTGCCAAAGAGATGCTCTGCAGTTTTCCCCTCCAAAACATTTTTTTTTTTTTTTGGTCTCTTGGGCTCAGCAGTGTAATAAAAAAATAAATTCTTTTATAAACTACCTTCCATTTATTTAACATTTGACAATTTTCAAATTCAGCTCTTAGCTCCTTAAGTCCTTACATCTTTAACCTGCTATCACAATAGAGATTTTCACTCTGGACAAAATTCTCAATACATACTTTATTAGGTTACCAAGAATGCAAGTAAAGGTTAAAGGAAATTATTACTTTGCCACATTTTAGAACTGAATACAAACTTTACCCTAAAATCTAGAAAGGAGTGGTTATAACCATGATACTTAAACTGTTTAAAATTATTTAAAAAATAAATACTGATGGTTAAAACCATTAGAAAAAAGACTTTTTATGAATTTGCTATTTGTAAGCAAAACATCTAATTTATTGTGGCCAATTTCAGAGTTATTCAAATCTTTTCTAAAAGAAAACTATATATAAGATCAGAAATTACCTTCTAAATACTACTCTTATTTATGAGTTTAAATGGCTGCTAGGAAAAGCAAGCCATAATAGAATTAATTAACTTAAATTACTTAACCATTTAAACTGTGATTCAAAGGTTTTCACTGTTTCCAGTTTTGAGACATACATTTTATAGACAGGCAGCGTGAATGAAATTCTTCACTTGAGAAGCCCTACTTGCCCTCAAAACTATTTCCCAGCCTCAGGGTGAATAGGAAAGGAACACTACAAATTGCCATAGTATATTATGTTTGCTCCCAATCTGTTTTTTTGTGGGGGAAAGACAGGGAGGAGAGTATTATCTATGATATTATCATCTTTTAAAAATGCAACTGTAGTATCTTTCTCTTATTTTAAATCTTTCAATAGCTTCTTCATACTAGACTTGAGATAAAGTTTAGTATCTTAACCATGGCTTATGACACCCTCCCTGTCTCACTGCTGCTTACTTCTTAATCACTCTCCATCTCCCCTCTAAGCTTCAAACACAATGGTCTTCAGTTCCTCAGAGTTCTTTCTGAGTCGTCTTCCTCAAATAGCAAGGGCTTTCATGAACTCCAAGGTTAGGTTGGTAACCCCTTAGAATGTGCTGAGAGATCCTTTCCTTTCCTAAAATTCATCACACTAGTGTTTGATGCATTTTCTCCACTAGTCCAAAAGGTCCCTGAAGGCAGAATCACTGGTTTCCTAGCCCTTAAGCAATGTGCTGGCGTGGGACACAGTGGATGCTAAATAAAATATCTGTGAATGAATAAAGTACATGCATTATTTCCTTTAATAAACAAGCATCAGAGACTTTTATGATAATGATCAAGTTGAAAAATGTTATCAAGCTAGGAACAATGAGAAATACCATGATTCAAGGAGATAATCAGACTCAATTGAGCCGAATAGATTTAACTGTGGTCGGTGCTTAAATTCTACATTTAGACTGTAAACAAAAAACATCATGCTAGTAGAGGATTAGAAATGTAGGAAGAAAGAGCAAGTGTTAAGAAGGATTTGGATTTTTAGCTGGTAGGGCAGTTAAGGTTGCCAATAATGTATCCATAGGCTGTTAAGAGAAGAAATGTCTAGAATACCAACCAGACTTCATTTACGTAAATGCATTCAGTTTAGGGGACCAATGAAAGGCATCAAGATGGTAAAGGGTTTGAAAATGGCTACATGAACAACTGAAAGAACTAAGACTAACTTGGAAATAAAAATGTTAGGTTTTACTGATCAATGTCACCCCAATAAATTTAGCAATTAAAAAAAATGAAAGTAGTAAAAAAAAAAAAATGTTAGGATACACCACACTGTTAACACTCAAGAGTCCTAGTTCTACCACAAACTGCCACATGATCTAGGATAAGATGCAAACTCAGAATTTTAGTTAAGTTCCCGGGAACTCTGGGTCTAAAAGGGTGATGGATTTACCTTAAACTACCTCACAAGTCATCACAGGAAAATGAATCAGAATTCTATATGGCTCCAAAGCAAAAAACTAATGTATAGAACACACAAGTAAATTTTAGCTCCTTACAAGGAATATTTTATAATAAAACTGACTAAAAATGGTCCTAAGCAGGCAAGTTTTCAGTTACCAGAAGTGTAAGATAACCACTCACTAGATGTTGTCTCTTATCACTAAGCAAGGTTTAAGTACACAATATCGGGCACACCCACCAATATAATTTCTCTTTCTTACAAAAGTAAAGCATGCTTTTAAAAGGTGAAAACCCATCTCACACCTTTCATCCTACAAATATACATCAAACTGTTAATAGTATTTACTTACCTTCTAGACCTTTCTCTACTGGTAACTTATTAAAACTTCCTTTTACAAACAAAGAAAATAACAAACCTCATTAAACATTAATATATACTTCCCTGTCTCATTCTTTTTTAATAGCTGCACAGTAATAATACCCTCTAAAATTTGGAGAATGCTTATTCTATACCAAACACTGCTGCAAGGGCTTTATGGGTTACTCTTCCCAATTCTAAGAAAGGTGTTATTATCTTTATTCCCAGTTTACGCAAAAGGAATATTAGGCACAGAAAACTAAGTGCTCACGGTCACAATGTTTTATAGCTATACTACAAACTAAATTAATCAGTAACCATTTTCATGTCCATCTAGGTGTTTTTAATTGCTATTACAATGTTCTATGGGGAACATCTCTGTGCACTTAGATTACTTCTGGAGGACAAGATTAATAGAATTTTCCTACAATGTATACTTTCACCCAATTTATATCCCTGCCATTTCTCGTATTTTCATTTTGTATAAATATGAGCACTGATAACACTAAGCACTATTTTTCAAAATAAAAACTGTTTTATATTTTTACATAGTCAAATATGTTACTGATGGTGTTGTAGAACACTCAGGAAATGTATGCCCTATCCATACCATGTAGTTTCTTCTAATTTTTCCAAAATCTTACTTATAGTGCCAAGGATAGAAAGGCTGGCACCTGGTACTATGACTACCACTGAGTCATGGGGAGTGGAGAGGAGGGGATTACAGGAAATCAGGAAATGCCAACTGCATGAAATTCAGGTCAGGCTTCAAAATCAAGTGGTCCATCAGTTGGGGAGACGTTCCCAAGTTCTTCGCTTCTCATGGTTCTTAATATCTCAGCTACTCTGACCGTGCTGAAGGACCCTAAGTCTCAAAACTCTCTGCTTCTAATAAATCCACACTGATTTCAGTTTTAGGCTATTGGCTCTTCTGCTTATATACAAATTAAGATTAAGAACTAACATCTGTTTGTAAAACAGCTACAACTTACAGGGACTAAAATAATGATTTCTACTATTATCTGGATACAGATGGCTCAGATCCACATTTCTAATGACTCCTTTTCTCCCATCCTTCTCATTGTGAAACAACTCCATATGGGGGAAAGGGTAAAAGAGAACAAAAACCAACCTGCTCACCACCTTATTTGGTCATACATCTTTGCTTCTATTTCTCTGATTCATGTTTATCATTTTAGGAACAGGTGAAAACTAACAATATTCCAGCAACACTATATAAATTGCTTAACCAAGCAATATTTTACTTAATTATACTATTTAACTGTACTTCATTTCCCCCGTTTCACTGCAATATAAACCAACATATAACATTGTATGTGTTTAAGATGTACAACATAATGATGTGATATATGTATATACTGTAAAGTGATTACAGCGGGCCCTCAAATAACATAATTTCTTTCATAAGAAAAAACACCGATTCCTGGTCAGGGCCACTCTCCATGTGGTTTTCATGTTCTCCCCATGTGTGTGGGTTTTCTCCAGGCATTATGGTTTCCTCCCACATCCCAAAGATGTGCATGTTAGGTGAACTGTCCTGTCTAAACTGTCCCAGTCTGAGTGGGTGTGGGTGTGTGATGTGCACTGTGATGGAAGGGCCTCCTGTCTAAAGCTGGTTCCCACCTTTCACCCCAAGCTGCCAGGACAGGCTTCAGCCACACCAAGCCCTGAACTGAGTAAGTGGGTTGGGAAATAATTACTGTACTTGTTTTTATTAATCTTTTTGAAATGTATGTATAGCTCACATTTATTTCAATGTTTTGTTTTGTAAGTGTGTTCTCTATTTAGAAGTTTAGTGATGTTTTTGTAACCAGAAATATGCTGCAGAAACTTAACTCTTGTTTTTATCAAATTAGCCTATGGTAAAATACGTTTTATGCCATTTTGCTTAAAGTGGCAGTTCCCAACAACCTATCCATGACATTAAGTGAGGACTTAACTGTACTGCAATTAGTTAATATTCATCACCTCAAACAATTATTTCTTCCCTGTGTGATGAGAACCTTGAAGATGTACCCTCAGCAACTATCAAATATACAACATAGTATTGTTAACTGTAATCATCATGCTATACATTACATCCCCAGAATATACTTGTCTTAAAACTGGAATTTTGTACTTTCTGGCCACTTTTACCCAATTCCCCGAACCCCCTGCCCAGGCAACCACTAATCTGATGTTTCTGTGAGTCTGGTTTTAAGTTTCTACATATAAGTGAGATTAAACAGCATTTGTCTTTCTCTGACTTACTTCATTTGCCATACCCTTAAGGTCCAGCCATGTTGTCACAAATGGCATGATTTCCTTCTTTTTATGGCTGAATAATTTCAGTATATAGATGTAAATGTACGTGCACACACAACACACAATTTTATCCATTCATTCACTAATACTTAGGTTATTACCACTTGTAAATAATGCCTACTGTAAATACTGCTGCAATGAACATCTCTTTGGGATAGTGATCTCTTTTCCTTTGGCTATACAAGGGCTCTCCAGAAAAAAACAAAAACAAAAAACAACCATATATACTTCGAGTTTTCATATTACGTGGCTGGATACTTTCCAGACAGCCCCTTGTATACCCAGAAGTGGAATTGCTGGATCATATGGTATGAGGGGGGACCGCCAAAAAAAACCAAAATTATCTCCTGGAGGGTGGGCCCCTTGTAGTACAGGCTTTCTCTGCTAGGTGAGTGGTCTAGGAACCCATCTGCATCAGTGTAGCAACTGGTGTTCTTATGAGAGGTTATGTTTGGCTTCAGTGACATTTTTTTGGAGATTCTTTCAATGTGTTTGCCCATTTCATGATGGGTGATTTACTGGAACAACCTGCAGCATGACAATGTACCTGCCCACACCTAGCTGAGTGTTCAGCAGTTTTTGACAAAAAAGGGCATGACCCCTGTGCCCCACCCTCCCTATTCACCTGATCTAGCCCTGAGCAACTTTTTTGTTTCTCCAGAAAAAAAGGTCCTCAAAAGCAAACAATTTGCCCTGTGGAAAAGGTGAAACAAACTAGCAGAAGCACTTGAAAGACATCAAAATTGAAGAGTTCAAAAATTATTTTGTGCAGTGGAAAAAGTGTCTCCATAGGAGTATTGCATGAACCCAAGTATACTTTGAAGGTGACTGAAGTTTAAACATGTTAAGAATAAATACATTTTTTATAAATAAATTGTTTTTTGAGGAGTTCCCCTCCATGTACACTTCCTTTTTAAAAACCAAACAGTTAGAATCCTGGGGTGAATTTCTAGGGAGAAAGGCAAATGAAACCCCTGAAATTGCATACAAAATTTTGAATGTATCTCTTTGGGGAAAGTCTATTGATTTCACTAATTGTAAAAGGAAATATGATCTAGAAATGATTAACGACTCCTGTATAAGAGCTTTCCTTCACAAAATGTGGTCCACCTGGGAACTTGGTAGAAATGTAGAATAATCAGGACCCACTCCAGACTCGCAGAATCAAAATCTGTACTTTAACAAAATCCCCATGCACATGAAGTTAAGAGAAACACTACTCAATGCAGCTAGCCAAATGTGAAGGCCTGCTTTTGTTTTTTTGTTTTAAAAACAGCCCTTGAGCTAAAAATGATTTTTACATTTTTAAAGGCTTGTTTAAAAAAGATTTTTTCTACAGAGACAGTTTGGGGCCCACAAAGCCCAAAATATTTACTAGGTAGCCCTGTACCAAAAAAGAAAACAGAAAAAAGAAAAAAAGTGTGCCATTTCTGCTCTACAGTGTAGAAGTAACTTTTTAGGTATCTGTGTTAGGGAACTCAACAGGTATGGATGAAGTCTTCTTTGACTATTCAGTCAAGGCTGCCCTAATCCTTTTTTTTCTAAAAGCAAAAGGAATTCACCCAGACTCATGGCCCAGGTAAACAAATGATAGGGTCACATTATTTGAATCAAACATCTTTTAGAGCCAGAAAGCTCCTTAAAAGAGTCTACTCGAATTACCCGATTCTGTGGGTTAAATTCACCTTGTCCAGTATCATGCAAAATTAGGGTAATAATCCAGGTTCCTACATGAATTAGTTATCTTTATATTTTACAACTCTGTCTTTCCTTTTCCTCAACTGCTTGGAAAGGCCACTTCATACACGTTCCTAAATTTCATTATTGTAAGTTGACTATCAAAAGTAAAGCTTTTCTTCCCTTGACAGTTACCAAGTTTAATAATTAGTAATATTTTAAACTGAGTAAATCCTGAAATTGCTGGTAGTATTGCTGAACATCTTCATTTTAGGAAATAGAAAATCAATTTCTTTGGAAGCTAAAGCAAATGCAATTTTATGTTAAGACTGTGCCATTTCTATCACTTGTTAAAAGTATGATTTGCTCCAGAGTATACTACAGGACAGAAGTCAACTGAGGATATTTATATACTTATTATGTTATTCGTCAACTCTGGGTTACCAAGATACATGAAGTTTGTTTTAAACAATCCAAAAAACAGTGGCCTTGAGAAGTCAATAAATAACACTCCCCCTCCTGGGGCATATACTGAAAGCCCCAAAATTCTACATTTAAGCCTTTCATGACCATAAGCTTGATTCAATTTGATAATATGAGGGCTGTCCAGAAACTATCCAGCCACTAGGAAAAATGGAAGTATTTATGGCTGGATTTTTTCCAGATAGCCCTTGTGTTAGCAGATTATACAGAAAGCTTCAAAACTGATGTTCATTTCTCATAAAATTATACCTAATTTTACCACTATGGTTTCCATACACCCAGAAATATTTTCCTGGCATTAAGATAATACAAAATTACTGTGGCTTCAGAAAAGGAACATGTTGGTAACTTTCTCCATAATTTTACTTGCCAAATCAATTTTATTTGGCTCCTCTGTTCTAGATATTTCTAAGGGTTACCTAAGCATTTGCTATATGTGCTTGCTTACACAATGCCTCATTGGAAAGGTGATTAGCTGGTATAGCAACATCTAAAATTCAATTTCCTTAACTCCCTACATGTCCCCTTCAAAAAACCACCTAGTCAGGTCTAGCCTTCAGAAAGTTTAGCAGAACCATCTTATCCAATATCTTCCAAAAGCTAGCAAAAAGAACTTATCACCTGAAGTTAAGAGATGATCCTTACATCCAAAAATTACAAAAAAGTATTATTTCTGCAAGTATCAAAACAGCAGCTCTATACTTGCTTTCATCTTCAAGAGTTTACAATATTCTCCAGTTTTTTTAATTCAGAAAGAACACAGCACACTCAATTTCATTATTTAAATAAAAGTATAAAAGCTACCATGTCTAAAAGCACAATTCATGCCACTTGTCCATCCCTTCAGATTACATAGAGTAAGACTCTGACAAGAGATAATTCAGACCTACATTTAGAATTGAAGTTTATTTCTATAGTTTCACAGAATTGAATTAAGTTAAATGCCACTTTGCAGGCTCAATTAGATTACTAATTCTAATAAAAGTAGAAGTTAAAAAGCCTCAACATATAGTCTTTAAAAGTTTTAATAAAATAAACATCTATTTATCTGGCCCAGGTTAAACAGTCACAATATGTTTTTTCAAAATATTCCATATAATTCACGGTAAATGTCTTAGGATGGCATCTTACCTAATTCAATGACCCACCAAGTCCTAGTAATCCAGGAAAACTATCATTTCTAATTTGTATATAAATATACAATCACCACAGAAAGTCACCAAAACAGGCCAAACAAAAGTATACTCACAACCTAAAAATTAAAATTGTGACCAGGCCCCTTCAACATGACAAAGGGCATCTATGAAACCCACAGCTGACATCATACTTCATGGGAGAAGACTGGATGCTTTCCCCCCATGATCAGGAACAAGGCAAGGATGTCTACTCTTGCCACTTCTATTCAACATTCTACTAGAAATGCTTGCCAGGGCAATTAGACAAGAAACAAAAGGCATCCAGTTTGGAAAGATAAAAATCTTAAGAAACCCCTGAAAAACTCTTAGAACTAATTAAAGAGTCAAGGCAAGACTGCAAGGTAGGTACAAAACCAGTACAAAAAAAATCAACTGTATTTTTGTATACAGCAAACAACAACCTGAAAATGAAAATACAGTGAAAACAACAGTGTTAAAAGAAATGAAAGACCTAATAAATAAATGGAAAAACACCCTTGGCCATGGATTGGAAGATTTTTTTTTTTTTTTAGAGAGCAGAGCACATCATATGTATTTATATAGTAAATCATTAATGGGAGCCAACATTAAAATCCAAGTCTTTTTTTTTTTTTTTTTATGTGGGTAGTTCCCTGGCTGGGAATGGAACCCAGGCTGCAACGTTGACAGCGCCAGCGCCGAAGCCTTAAGCCACTACAAGCCACCAGGGAACTCCCCTGGATTGGAAGATTTTATAAGGTTATGATGGCCATATTCCCCCCAAACTGATCTATAGATTCGACATAATTGTTGTCAAAATCCCAGCAGGCTGTTTTACAGAAATTAACGAGCTAATCTTAAAATTTATATAAAAATGCAGGGGAACCAATATCCAAATAACCTAGAATATCCAAAATAACCTAGAAAAGCAACAAAGCCAGAGGACTCAAACTTAATGATTTCACAGCTTACTTACAAAGCTACAGTAATCAAGACAATACAGACATGAGGATAGACATATAGATTAATGTAATAATAGTGAATTTGTAGTGGAAAATGTAGTCAATTGACTGTTGAGAAGGGTGACATCATGATTCAATGATGAAGTCTTTTCAACAAATGGTGCTGAGACAACTGAAAATCCAAATGCAAAAGAATGAAGCTGGACTTCTACCTCACACCACATACAAACATCTTTGTTACCTTAGGTTAGAAAACAGTTTCTTAGATCTTAGAGATGATACCAAAAATGCAAGCAACTAAAGAAAAAGACAAATGAGACTATCAAAATTAAAAACTTTTATGCTACAAAGAATACAATCAAGGAAGTAAAAAGAAAACCCAGAAAATGGGAAATAAAGTTTTTGCAAATCATTAACTGATAAGCTAGTTATGTAAAGAACTCTTACAACTCAACCAAAAAGACAACCCCACCCCTCAAAGGTAACCCAATTAAAATGGGCAAAGGATTTGAATAGACATTTCTACAAAGACAATATGCTAATGGAAAATAAGCACGTGAAAAGATGCTCAATATCATTAGAAAATTAGGGAAGTACAAAACAAAATCACGAGATACCACTTCATGGCTAAAATTTCAACAAAAGACAAGTGTTAACAAGGATGTGGAAAAATTAAAACCTGTGTACAATGCTGGCAGGAATGTAAAATGATGCAGCCACTCTGGAAAACAGTTTGGAAATTCCTTAAAATGTTAAACAGAGAGTCACCATAAGCCCCAGCAATTACATGCCTAGATATATACCAAAGAATGTGAAAGCATAATGTTCATACAAAAACTTGTACTTAAATGTTCACAGTACCATTATTCATAACAGCCAAAAGGGGAAAACAACCCAAATGTCCTTGAGCTGATGAATGGATAAAGAAAATGTGGTACATCATAATAATGAATTATTCAGCCATAAAAAGGAATGAAATGTGTTATACACATGAATGAAATACATGATACATGCTACAACATGGATAAACCCTAAAAACAATATGCCATATATTGTATGATCCCATTTATAAGCAATAGCTGGAATAAGCAAATCCATAAAAACAAAGTAAACTGTGGCTTCCAGGGACTAGGGGAAGCAGGACAGGAAAGTGACTGCAAATTGGGTATGGAGTTTCTTTTTTAGGGGATAAAAATGTTCTGAAATTAGATGATGATTGCACAACTCTGAATACACTAAAACCCACTTAATTGTACACTTAAAAAGAATGACTGCTATGGTATATGAATTATATACTTAAAAAAACTGACTTGAGCCTCCAACAAATTGAAATATAACTGATGAACATACTATGTATACACTTACTAAGTATACAGTATATTATCTAGCAAATTAACTGCAGTTGAAGACAGAAGCAATAAGCCACAAAGACCTGTTTCCTCAATTGTAAAATATAATAACAGTTCACATCTATAGAGTGGTTGATGACTAAAAATGAAGCGTTTGCAAGTTTTTTATAGTACCTGCATGCATAGACTTCAAATTATCCGCTCTGCACAAGCATGTTTATATTACCTGAACCTAACCCATACTTCTGATTTCAAGTTTGTTATTTACTGAGAGCTGTTAGATACTCAGCAAGATGACAACGGTCAGTATGACACAGTTCTGCCCATAAGGTGCTCAATGCGTAGTGGTATGACAGTAGTGTTTAATATAATGCTCAAATCTATCTAAAACTAGATCTCACCTCTGATGTGTATCTCTCAGAATGCTTAAAATTCAAGAATAGTATACAAGACCCCAATGTCCAAGCACTGCATATGCTTTTAACAATTAGTAGGCAGTGGGGGAAGAGTTGGAGGGAAAATGTCTTAACTACCCACAAAAGGATTCAGAAATAAGTGCAAACAGAATGGGGTTAACTGTGCTTAGAATAATTGCTATTAGTAGTAGAAGGTATATTTACCTCAGATGAAGGATATAAACTCATCTTTCAATATTAAACTCACTGGATTTTTTTATTGTTAAATTTATTGGGGTGACTGGTTAGTAAAAATTACATAGGTTCCAGGTGTACAATTCTACAATACATCATCTTTGTGTTATGTGTTCATCACCCAGAGTCAATTCTCTTTCCATCACCATATATTTAAGACCCTGTCTCTTCTCTCCCACCTGCCTGCCCCCATACCCCCAGATAACCACTGACCACTAAACTATTGATTGTGTCCATGAATTTTTCTTTGTTGCTTTCAGCTTTGTGTTCCATATGTAAGTGAAATAATTTGGTTCTTGGTTTTTTTCTGTCTGGCTTATTTCATTTTGCATGATGGTCTCAAGGTCCATCCATGTTGTCATAAATGGCCCTAATTCATCTTTTCTTATGACTAAGTAATATGCCACTGTGTAAATGTACCACAGGTTCTTTATCCAGTCATCTACCAAAGTACACTTAGGCTATTTCCATGACTTGGCCACTGTGAATAATGCTGCGATGAACACTGGGGTACACAGATCTTTGTGGATTAAGGTTTTCAAATTTTTTAGGATAGATAACCAGACGTGGAATTGCCAGGTCATATGGTAACTCTAGTCTTTTGAGGAACCCTCATTCTGTCCTCCATAATGGTTTTATCAGTTTGCATTCCCACCAGCAGTGTATGAGGGTTCCTTTTTCTCCAAAGGTACTTGTTGTTCCTTATCTTGTTGATAATAGCCATTCTAACAGGTTTAAACTCACTGGTTTTTAAGTATTAAAAGAAAGGGAATGGTTGCCAGAAGCTGAAGGAAATGGGTAAAGGGAAATTACTGTTTAATGGGGACAGAGTTGCAGTTTGGAAAGATGAAAAAGTTCTGGAGATGGGTGGTGGCGATGATTGCACAACAATGTGAATATACTTAACGCCACAAAGCTGTACACTTAAAAATGGTTAAAAAAGTAAACTTTATTATGAACATACACCACTATATAAACAAGTAAAATAAGGCATACTCTAGAATACTGCAAATCTTACGTCACATGCAGTATGTATCAATCATTATTTGTCCTTCCTAAACTATCAAAGGCCACGTACAAAACACTGCACACAGAGAATGGAATTTCACAGCAGGAAAGAGAAGTCAAGTAGATCAGGGTTATAATCAAGCTTTGCCACTGCAATCTGTGCATTGGGCAAATTAATACATTATATAAAATTTGACTAACTTTCCCCCAAAACAAAGGTATTGAAAACTGAATAAAGAGGCCTCTATGGCTAGAGCATAGGATGTGGCATAAGATGAAATCAGTGAAGCAAGCAGGAGCCACACAATGCAAGGTCTTTTAGGTAAAAGAAAGAATTTTACATTTTAGGTGTAATAGGGAAACACTAAAAGGTTTTAGCAGATCAATAAACAACATGACCTTTAGAAAACCACTCTGGCTGCTGTGTGGAGAAACAACTGAATGATAACAAAGGAAGTCAGAGCCAAGTTAGAACACAATGACAGTGCCATTGTGAGGTGATTGTGGGCCTGGAGGGTCTGAAGAAACAGAAGTTGGCAAATTTGGATGTGTTTTGGACACAGAATCAACTGGTCTTAGAGACAGAGAATGAGAGAAGAATCAAGATGACTCTCAAGTTTTTCTCAGTTAACTAGGTGGTTATAGTGACTTACTGAGGTGCGAAAAACTAGAGAGAACTGGGATTCAGATGAAAAGAAAACACAAAACCCCCACTGTTGAACAGATGCTGGCCTTAAAGGAAGATGCCTTAAGGATCAAGGTTATAGTTTCCTCTGATGCTGTTTACTGCTGCCATCTGTTGATGCTAACTTTGGGGGTAATCTCTCTATGTTTTCAAATAGACTCAATACATTGAAATTGCCTAACTAGCATAAAAATTCTTAAAAACAAAAATTCTTAAAATAGTCTTAATGTGAGAGGCTGAAGAGTACATTACCAGATTAAGCTGGAGAAATGGGAAACATACAAAGTAAAAAAGAATCCTGTACACATATCTAGGTGATGTTACCTGCAACCACATATACTGCATGTACATATAGTTTAAGACATACTATCTTCCTCCAAATGTTTCCTTGCTCAGTTACTAGCACCATCACCACCCACCAGTCACCGAAACTAGAAATCCTGCTAGTATCTTTGAATCCTCATTCCACCTCCCATATCCATTCAGTTATCTAAACCTGTTGCTTTGCATCTAAATCGGAGGCTCACTTTTTAAACTATACTTTACCATAATTCCATGCCAAGGGAGACTGAGAATTAGTATTTCGGATTTAGACTGGTAAGAGTGCCCCAGATGGTTCTGATGTGCACCCCTGCATAAGAACCACTATTCATAAACTCAGAATCTTCCCGTTGTTATCCTTAATGCTACTGCCTTCATTATCTCTTGCCCTCATTACCTCTTGCCTAGATTGATTACCACAATAACTTATCTCCAGCCTAACCCACCCAGTCTGACATATTTTCTACATGACTGCCATAATTCCCTAATTCATATTTTTTGCTATCTATTGTGACAAATGGTAAAATCTGAATAAGGTCTGTAGATTAGATAATAGTTACATTAATTTTTTGATTTTGATAATTGTACTAAAGTCACAGTAAGAGAATGCCCTTGATTTTATAAAATAAACACTCAAATATTCAGGAGTAAAGTGCCTGCATCTTATTCTCAAATAGTTCAGACAAAAACATAAGAATGAAAGGAATAATGCACATGTGCTGAGATGTTAACATCTGGAGAATATGGGTAAAGGCTATATGGGAACTCTTTAACTAGTCTTGCAACTCTTGCAACTTTTAAGTCTGCAATTATGTCAAAATAAAATTTAAAAACCAATAGCCGGAACACTTCATTCTGAGTTGTTCTTTTATTAACACTACTAAGTAAGCTGTTAGGTCGTTTATACAAACTTTGCAGTCCTAAGTAATCAACCTGTTGGTATACAAGGAGAGACCCGAAAAAAATCAGAATTATCTTCTGGAGGGCAGGCCCTTTGTAGTACAAGACTCCCCTGCAAGGTGAGTGTTCTAGGAGCCCATTTGCATCAGTATACCAGGTGGCATTGGTGTGAGAGGCCGGTTTCGGCTTCAGTGAATTTTTTGTAGACTCTTCGAATGCATTTACCCATTTCATGATGGGTGATTTACACAAACAATGTGCAGCATGACCATGTACCTGCTCACACCACACTGAGTGTTCAGCAGGTTTTTGACCCCAAACGACATGACTCAGTGCCCTACCCTCACAACTCACCCGATCTTGCCCCAAGCAACTTTTTTTTTTGTTTCCCCAGATGTACAAAGTCCTAAAAGAGAAACCTTTTGCTACTGTGGAAGAGGTCAACGAAAAAAACAGCAAAAGCACTAAAAGACATCAAAACTGATGAGTTCAAAAACTGTTCAGAGGAGTTCCCTGGTGGTGTAGTGGCTTAAGGCTTCAGCGCTGGCGCTGTCAACACTGTGGCCTGGGTTTGATTCCCAGCCAGGGAACTACCCACATACTACAAAAATAAATAAATAAATAAAACTACTACTACTACTACACACACACAAATGCATACAGACCCCAAACAAACAAACAAACAAAAAAACTGTTCAGAGAAGTGGAAAAAGCATCTCGATAGGTGTATCACATCGAACAGGGAGTACTTTGAAGGCAACTGAAGTTTAAACATGTAAGAACAAATACACAATATTTTATTTAAAAGTCTGGGTTTTTTGGGTCCCCCTTCATATAGGCAACTCTATTTCTCAAATAAGAATGACAAAAATTATGGATGAGAGAGTATCTGTGACAAGGCAATTTCCTTTCAGAGGCCAAAACTGTCCAGCACAAGTCAAGATGAAGCTCTCTGAATTTTAAGACAATAAAGACAAAGCACACCTTCTCTACAAGTCAGTGTAAAGGAGTTACTATGAGACAATTAAAAAAAATAACAAAACAAAAATCAGTTAACAAGTATTCTAAACTCAGAACGGTGTGGAAAATCATGATGATTTGAATAATCCAAAGTAATTACTCTCCAGCAAGAAAACGAAATGTTCTGATTGTTTACAAGGGCATTCTGGGCTGCCTGAAAACATGGTACTGGTCTAGAGCAATAAGGATATGGACCCTTTTGAGACCTGTGGAAAGTTCTGGCCTTGCAGTGGATCCACTAACTCTTTGAAGTCCACCTACAGACCCCAGGTTAACACCCCTGGCTCAGTGTAATGTAAAAGTATTTTTAAGCAGTTTTGAGAGTTGTAAAATCATCTTACCTATCAACTTGATAGTTGCAATAATGTCTTAACATTTGTGCCAAGAACCAAAACAGAAAAAACTACAGCCATTAATAAGTATTCTAACAAATTACAACTAATTGTCAAATCAAGATTTAAGTTCATTCTTTCACCAGTGCTAGTACTCTACAGTGTACCAAAATTAGCACAGTAATTCAAAACACCTTGTTTTAAAAAAAAGTCTTATCAGTGATATGAAGGGAGGTGTCAAAACACTTCAAAATAATTTTACAGACAACCTAATTTGTTTGGATGGCACTAAAACTGATACATATGAGTATACTTTTTAAAACAATTATGAGTCTTTAGAAAAAGACTGCATTCAGATATACAATCTAGAATACAACAAAAATGACAAACTCAACTCACCAGCTATTTCTACAATATCCCCAGGAACGATGTCTTTAGCTTTAATCCGTTGTACACTCTTTCTGTCCTGTCGATACACTTTCCCCATTTCAGGCTCATACTCCTTAAGGGCTTCAATTGCATTTTCAGCATTTCTTTCCTATAAAAAAAGAGAACAGAAGATAAAAGTAGTAGACATATACCTGCCACTCCAAGTATTTCTAGTTCAAGCAATCAAATTTTAGAGTTCTACTTAAAAAAAGACAGAAGTACATTAATGACATTTGTAGTAAGTAATTCACATTTTAAGGTGTTAAATGCTAGCTAGATAGGGCCTTATGATTTTTTGCAAAAATAAAAAAATAAGCCCCCTAAGGATAAAAGGGATAAAATCATAATGGGGAAAAGCAGTTATAAAGTCAGCTGTCCCTAAGCACACTGAAAACATGGCTCTCCCATCCAGCTACATACACCTACACCATTCAATCCTGTCTCACATGAAAGGTGATGATCTGGGGTTTGACTGCCTAGGTTCAATCCAGACTTTTCCACTTAATATCTAGGTGATTGTGGATAAGTTACTCAACACACAGGTTCACTGCCTATAAAACCAGAACCTTTATAGTACCTACCTCAAGAGCTATGAGGATTTACACGTTATATGTAAAATGCTTAGGCTGTGTTTTGGCATACAGTAAATGCCACGAGTGATGAATTAAGAAAATCAAGTTACATCTCACAAATTCTAAGAAAGCTCTCTCCAGTGGGAAAGGCCAATAAATGGCTGGAAACATCATAGCACTGCCAGTCACATACCATATTTATAATATATATGAACATATCAAGACAGTCACACAGTTTTTCTTCCCTAATTTCAAGATAAAAGATGTAGAATCAAAATGAGTCATGTTGGAAAAAAAGCTACAGGAAAGTTCCTTTAAGTAAAAGAAGAAAAAGCTTGTGTGCCAAATTTGTCTTCTCTCCCTTTAGAAAACAAGCAATTAGAAGTTAAGAAGTGAGTCTACAGGGTGCATGCCCAGGTGAGGTTACTTAATGGACAAAGGAAAAGGATTCTTTCATTTTCTCACCTTTTGGCCCTCAGATCTAAAGCTCTTCAATTAATCTTGGATAGAATTCATGCTCAATAACATGTGATCTCATTTTTTACCTTGCTGTAAAAATTACGGTTTATTTGTTTTATTGCAAAAAAACACTTAAACCTGAGATTTTAGATGACACAAAACTAAATGCTAATGGCATGTGTGTCTCACTATGTATGCATCCGTGAAAAAGTATAGGAAACCTTAAATTTGGAAACTGGTGATAACAATAATTTGTGTCCTATCTGCTTAAAGAATGAGTACATCTGCATCACCTTATAATTAACAGAAATAGAATATTTAATCCTAATTAATGTCTCTGCTAAAACTTTCTTCAGATTAAGTTCAAATATTACTGATACTGTAGAATGAATAGCAACAATGTTCAGAATTTTATTATAGTCAAATTTGAAACTACTTTTTACACAAAAAAATTTCACCCCTAAATTTATGAGTTATGAAAGTTTTACTTCCTTTACTCCCTCATCAAGATCATATCAGGTAGAGTTTAACTGGATTGCTCTGGATTAGGGACACATCTCAGGATCACTGTATTTTGCTCCTACTAAAACTAGCAAAGGTACATTTAAATTAGAAGTATAAAGTGAAATTATCTCAGATGCCAAGGATAAAGATGCCAATTAATATTAACTTAGAAATCCTTCCCCCCAACTCAAACTATCAAAAAAAAAATTTAGATATAGGGGATGGGAAAGGGAAGCTAACCATTCTTACATCAAAAGGTTGGACACTGCTGCTCTATACTATGGAAATGGAATTGAGTCCTAAGAATGTTATTTCTTTTTTAAACAAAGATAAATATAAAAGTCCTGTAAAACTGCTGTAAAATTTTACTTTAGAATTCATGTAAGCATGGGCCTGAATTCAAATCCCAGATACTCTATGTACTACCTGCATGACCTTTGATAAGTCACTCAATCACTCTGAACTTCCATGTCACATCTTCAAATGGGAATATGATCTGTACTAAAGATCACACTGTAAGGATGAAATGGGAATGTACATGAAATTTCTACCACATAACTGGCATAAATTATTTAATAAAAATACATATTACTAGCTTAAGGACAATCTAATGCTATATATTGTTTCTTTTGCCTAAATTATTTGCAAGAGGATCATTTCTACTTTAATATAAACTTTTTTTTTTTTTTTTAGGAAAAAATCAAAATAAGAGCAATATAGCACAATTAAAATTTTTTAGGTTGGCCATTTTTCTATATGAGCCTACTACAAAGATCTTTATGTTTATTAGTAAGATCAGAAGTTTACACCTTAAGAATGACAGATGCACTCTATTTCTGTCCTCAAAGGGATGACTATATCCATCAAAACCTGAAAGATTAATACTTAAAATGAATTTAAGTATTAGTTTCAGAGTTTGTTAAAAGACATTAAAAACAAAATCCAGATCAACAGTACTAGAAAAATTAAAGTCCTCAAACTAGATTTATATGTAGAAGAACAATTATGTGAGTTGGGGTGTAGGGGCATTAGGGGATGTTTCAGAAGGGCATTAGGGGATGTTTCAGAAGTAAAACTAGCTTCCATTCTGTGAGTAAGAAAGGCCTGAGCGACTGAAGGAAAACAGCGAAGAGTATGCTCTGAAAGGAAAACAATCTAGGATTTAAACAGTTTTTATAGCTAAATACACACACTCACACAGACATCCAAGAATAAAAATGACATTGAGCTTATATTAAGTTTTTCACAGGAGGGAGTTCCCTGGTGGTATAGTGACTAGGCTTCGGTCAATGCTGTGGCGTGGGTTCGATTCCCAGCCAGGGAACTACCCACATAAAAAACAAAACAAAAACAAAACAGGAAGCAGCTAAGAAATATAAAGACATATACTGGTTCTAAAATTTTCTGGTTCTGCTGAAGTAGATTCTCTCATCTATATGCTTAACTCCATAGCTGAAAATTTTACCATTAAATAAACCAATGTACAAAAGAAAACACACAGACAAACCACAAAGGTATTTTTAGTTAACACATCAGGAAAAACAGGTAACAGAAAGATTAATACAGTTTCAGTCACATATTACTACTAAATTACTAAAATATAGCAGTGCAGGAATTTTTGCTTACCTGCCATACACCCACAATTGCATTGGCTACTAATATAAGTAAAATTACAAAGGGTTCTACAAAGGCTGTAATTGTTTCTTCACCTTCTTCAAACCAAGCCAAAACCTGAAGGAGAAATGGCATGTGTTAGAACTGTACTGTGTTTTTAGGCTTAGTGCCACTTTATAACAGAAGTGGCTTGCATTAAAGGAACTACAGTATGCAAAATCTCTTTTCTTACCATCCCCAGAAACAAATGGTGCAAAATGTAATGACATAAACAACCAGCTTATGTCTTGTTCAAAATAATTCTTGAGAATCAAAATTCTATACAACTTCTTAACAATACCCTTAAAAGCTAATTATTTTTTTCACGTAATAATTCTGTTTTAAAATCCAAATAAAATACTTTTTGGGAAATAAACCCCATACATTTTATACATATATATTCAAAAGAAATAAAACATACAATTCTTGCTTTTGTTAAAATAAAAGGCAATCATCAACAACTTTGTTGACTTGAGTAACATTTTTATCAAATATCATCTTGTGGCATAAATTCACAGAAAAATAACAATCGCTCAAAATTTTAGAATTTATAAACTGTTAATGTCCCATTTATTTTCAGTGGTATTACTGAAAGTTGTCTCAGAATTATTTCAAGGTTGTTCCATAATCAGGAATGTATTCTAAAGGTTATCCTCTATATGACATCTAGTACAGCAGCACAATATTTCAGAAATGACATACAAAAAATGTTACAACTAGACACAGAACATTGCTCCATGAAAAATGAGCAGAGAATTAACATCTAGCTCAACAATCCTAAGATTAAGATTTAAAAGCTATAAGAGAGTCAAGTATTCTTCATAACTGAGCAACCCTAAGGTGTTAAGAGAGAATCCAACACAATGAATCTTAAGGATGTTAGTGGCTAGGCTTCAGCACTCTCACAGCTGCGCTTGGGTTTGATCCCTGCTCAGAGAACCAACTCCACCCCCCCACCTCCCCCAAAAAAGATGTTAAACATAATTTAATCATTCTATCTGGGAGGTAAGATTTGCAATGTTCTTAAACATTGATAGCTTCAAATGTTTGCATATTTCACAATAAAATCTTTTAATTTTACTTTTTAATATTCTCAGATATAATTTATGGCAATAATGAAGCTATCTAACTATGATTGTACTTGGTGAAATACTATAAAGTGAGCTTTTACACAAATAGCAACCAACCAGAAAGATGACTAAATCAAGGCCCAACATGAATATTGCCAAGTAAAAGGATAACAATGAATTAAGAAATATCAATTCAAACAGGAAAAAACCAGGAGACAACCAGGACCAGGTCCTGAAGATGACAATCACCACTGACAACTAGTGAAACCAGGGCAGGCAGAAAACCAGAATGAATATAAATGTTGCTCCCAGGTTTCTTTCAACACAACATTCCTGGTGTTAAAGCCAGGCCTAATGCCAAAATGAAAACTTCTCTAGGAAGTTATAAATTTTGATAGATGCAAGACTACAGCTGCTTTCATACTAACCTTCCAAACATTTGCCAAGAAGAGCATATCAGAAATAAGAAACTTAATTAGCTCTTGGGGGAGAAAAATTGCTCAACTTGAAGAGTAACTAAGACCTTTCCAAAAGGTCAGTGAGGCATTAGCAAACTGTAAGATAAGCTTCACACCTTGTTAAAGCGGATATGAATTTCCCTCTTGGCAGCTAGGTCTGAGGAACAAACTTAAAGCAATATCCCATACAGCTGGAGTAAAGGAAAGCCTAAGGCAAGCGGTGACAGGACTATCAGAGCAAACCTGTGCTTTTCAAGTTGTGTAGTTCCTTTGAACAAGTGGAATTCATCAATAATGTAATAATCCTAATCTCTACAATGCAGTAGCCTTCCAATCACTGTGTGACTTTACATGTTTCTGTATAAGATTTTGAAAGTTCTACTAATTAGATACACTAATTAGTGCTTGATGAGAAATTAATGGGCAAATCTCTTAGGGTAGAAGATGGTGTTGAACTTGTTTAAAATTGATATCAATAATCGCCTGAATATTTACTAAAATTTCTATTTTGAAACCACAAATAACCCAAAGAATTAAACACGACAGCCCAAAATGAAGCTTAACAATATTTCATTATTTGTAAAGACTAATCCAGTCAATTATGTTCAAATCACATTGTGCAATCCTTCATGGTTTTGTTCTATTGAAAAGAAAACCTCTCTTGTGTAAGTGGGAAGATGATGCTGACAAATGAAAGACTCCATGAGATGGGGAAGTGAGTACAGAAAAGGAGGGAGAAATTGGATGAGTGACACATTACCACTGAAATGCAAGATGCCTTATTAGCATTAACAGTACAGGCACTTCATAATTACAATTTACCAAAAGTTATACAAAATATATTTATACAGGAGCAGGGGGAAAATGTTTTGGAAAATCTCTGAGAATATGTTGAACGTAAAAGATTATGTCTGAATTGCCTTTTGTTCACTGCTGTATTCCCAGGGGCCTATAAGAGTTTCTTATACACAGTTAATGTTCACTATATATTTATTGAGTAGATATATGAATGAATGAAACAAAACCTCATACAACCTCTAAGGTGACAGTATATAAATTTAAACATTAAGGGAGCAAAAAGAGGATCCACTTCATCGACAACATCAAAGGCAAGTGGACGAAAAGGCTACTGCAGTATAATTTTAGGCATATTGTTTCTTCTTCTTTGCTTTGTACTTTTTAAAAACAGTAACATAACATATCTTCTGGGGCTTACATTATCCAGCAAGTTAAAAGTTTCAATCTTGCCAATCCTATTCAAACCATTTGCTAATGAACACTGAACTACAATTTAAACTGCTTAAATAAGGTAGAAGAGAGTATCTTCTCATTGTTATCTGTAGGATTAATCTCTGTATAGCACAGTAACTTCTGACCGGAGAGCCAAAACACTGGAACACAGAGTTTAATGAATAAAGTAAATTTTAACCCAAGGTAAAAAAGGCATGTTCCAGTGTACACTGGGAGACAGACAGTCATGGTAGTGTGTGACTCAGTTATCTTACTTACATATTAGATAATGTGCTGAGTTGTTAATGAAATCAAAAAGAAAATGAGATCATAGCACATTTTTCAGTGTGAGGGCACCAGTCTGCATTCCTCCTTGTATCCTTAGAAACTTACAATACCTTTTTGCACCCTAACACTCGTTCAATAAGTGAAGAAATTTACATAAAAAAATCTTTAAAAAAGAGGAAGTAGAAATTAAACATTTCACAAGAATAAAGAAACTATCACCAATAAATGTTACGGCAATTTTCTGGGATGGGAAACAAAAATTATTTCAGCGATTAAAAAAAAAAGTATGCATTAGAAAGACAGCATTCTCTTTCAATGTCAACACAAAGCTAAAGTGAAAACATATCTCAATGTTTTTAGATATGGGTATAATCTTTAAAGAAAAACAAAAAAAAAATTACACAGTCACCTTTCAAACAATATTTTAAAGAAAGGCTCTAAATAAATTAATAAGTTAAACCAATCAGTAAGCTGCTCATTTTATCTCTTTTTTTAAAGTAAGAAAACACAGGAAAAATTTCCAAATCATTACATAATATCAAATACTTCTTAAATTGTTCTGAGAAAACAAAAGTATACAGACAGATCTCACATATTTTGAAAATGCTACCAACACAAACTCACCCAAATATTTGTTTTATCAAAAGCAATAACCTAGGCTCTGAAAGAAAATAAAAACCCCTTAAAAAGAAAAGTAGGAAGAAAAGGCAATTATCAAATGTTAGTGAAAAGTTGAGAAGTGCCTTGGTGTACGAAAGTTCCATTAGCATTTTTGGGTTGATCTAAGTAGCTGAGGCAGGAAAATGGAGGTAGAGAGTAGAGAAGCTTATGCAAATTCTGTTACCATTGAGAACTTTATGATTCAGATAAATGACAGCACTCATACCCTCCTCCTTCAAATCTTTTCTCAAATGTCACTTTTATGGAGGACTTTTCCCGACCACCTTATTGGAAAATTGTACTCCCCTCCCCATACTTCCTTATTATACTACCTCCCTCCCCTACTTTTTCTTCATAGCACTATTAGTATCCAAAAGATTACGTGTAACAAAACTGTGAGAGAGGAAAGGAGCATTCAAGGTAAGCAACCATATGATGGGATATATGAATGGCAAAGTTGGTGACTACGAAGGATAGAAAGATAAAGTGAAAGGACAAAAGAGCTTGAATGTTAAAGTTAAGGAATTTCTAATGTTACTTCATATGCAATGGGAGATATACAGCTCACTTCTTCCAATTCAAGTGATCTTTAAAATAAGCTATTTCGATGAGTATTAGAAATTTATTTAACTTTATCCCTACAGGTCACAAGTGTAAAACATTAATGCAGTTTCCTACTTTCTGCCACAGCAAAACATTAACTATGGTTAACAGTTTACTACTTAGTTTAACATTTAAAATAAATCACTAAAGCCTATTATTTCTTTTCAGTATGAACAGAACCTGATGATTATCTTATATACAGAACTACCTACTCACTTCTCCAAAAGAACATGAATATTCTACTGGACTCTTCCTATTAAACTACTAGGAATAAACTACCACTAAAGACTTAGTGCTCTTTTGAAGATAAAGAAATGAGGAATGAAAAGGTCAAGTACAATGCGGCAGTACTGCCAACTCCACATGAAGATAATCAACAAAATGGGTTTTACATCTGCAATTTCTTAATCAAACAAATCAAAGCAAATTAAGTAACACTACTTCCTAAACACATCTTGTTTCTTCTGTATAGCAACCCATAAATAAAAGGGTAACACACCTCATTTTCTGAGCAATAACAACTCCCAAGAAGTTATCCAAAGGTAACTCAAATTTCAACTCCAAAACACCACTCTATAAAGCTACAAAAATCCAACATCCTACCCTTATAACAAAATTAAAGCCCATTTGAAAATGCCCAGAAACTATAAGCACTTCTTCAAAGTAAAAATTACATATATCACCAATTCAAAACGTTAATACAGTCACTCAACCTGGCCACTCAAGAGATCCTATACAACTCAAACAATCAATAAGTTGTTTATTGGAAATAATGCCACTGAGCTTAAGTTACATTACACAGAATAACTCAAATTTATTTTACCTTTGGCTTGTATATACCAGAGGATTAACTTTTAAGAAGTCGCTGATGACCATACTGAACCCCAGAATTTTAACCACTAAAGCTGAAACTATTTCAGAACTATATAGTCAGCTTAAATATGAATTTTATTCTAGCCCATAAATATCATTTGTTTTGCCCCATGACAATATATTGAAACTAATTAATCAAACAGATCTACTCCTTTATCTTAATTGGTTAAAGGAGCAGTCATTTACTGGGGAGGAGGTTGGGGGTTAATTAAAAACAGACATATAAGAGATAATGAGTGATTAATTCAGGATCTTCAATATCTGATTTCACTCTAAAATTTATTCAATGAAAACCACTGAAAAGATTCATGAGCCACACATCACTTGGCTAACATGGCACGATATATTAAAGTCTCATGGCATAATTTGAGTACAGAATTAACTCTAAAACTCACCTCTTTCCAATTTTTTTCTCACCTAAAGAAATGTCCACTGCTTCCTTTACTTAGTTCTCAAAATAGCCCTCTATAGTAAGGTTGTCATAAAGACTGAGGTAGACCCTGGGACTTGCATACATGCAAAAATATAAAAATGAAACCTGGAAGTGGTGTCAAGCCTGAAAAATGTATTGCACTGGGTGAATTTCATTTCCCATCATGGTTTTTTATGAGAAAAAAATACCGTAATTTAAGAACAAAAGGCATCTCATGCTGTTAGGATTAGGAACATCTGTGTCCTATTCATGACAATTTACAAAAACTACTAAGAAGTCTACTGCCCAAGAAAAAAATGCAATAAAAAATTAATACTGAACAGGAAAAAATGTGAATAACCTAGGAATATCCTCACCAACACCCAACACCTTTCCTCTTCTGTGGTTCTTTGCATTTCACCAGTTTCTTAGCAACCATACAGGACTCAAGCGAACAAGCACATACAGACAAGAAAAAAAAAAAATGTTTTTTTGTTTTTTTTTCCTTTTAAGATCTAGAACCAACTGTACTGAACCTTGTTCTTTCAACCTAGGGGTCACTCAAGACAGGGGTCCAATTTAGATAAATATACCACCCTAAAGGTCAGTGACCAAATTTGGTCAACAGTAGTGCCATCACTGCCGTCATCATTCTTGTCACTGTCAGAAACTGTCACCTTGCCATTACCAGGACAGGGGAGCAACTGGAGTATTCCTTTTCGAAGATCTATTTACAGACTACAAAGAGCCCAACACCATCTTAGTATGATCTTACACAATGGAACAACCCAAACAAGATCTTCCAATGAAGAACTTTTTGATATTAAAAGCCAATAACCACAAGAATTTATAAGACCCTGCCATATTCGGGAGTAATTCCTAACTGCACTGTAAATGTCAAGCAGCCATTCATTTTCTGTTCACGAATGGCTTCAACTGCTTTGTTTGTAACTTAAAAATACCTAGGTTTAATAAATATGGAGACACAGCTTAAACCTCCCAATATAATGTTCTCACCCAACAGACACCATTTATTTCCTGGTTTTTTTCTCTATGGAATAGTCTCCACTTTTTGGAGAGAAAATAAATTTTTATACTCACAAAAGATATACATGCTGCCAGCAATAAAATCCTAACTAATAAGTCTTCAAACTGCTCAATCACAAGTTCCAGCAAGGTTTTTCCTGTCAGAAACAAACATATTTGTTGTAAATGTCTTCTTATCATCAGAGAAAGGGTCAGGGTAGGGGAGAACATTTTAAGATTACTTACCTTCTTCAGCAGGTAACTCTGTAAAAGGTAGAAATTCGCCAGGCAACGTGTCAAGAGGGGGAGAAAAAAATATTTTAGCATTCTAAAAGAAATTGTTAAAAATCATCATCGTCTTTGAAAAAAGTACCTAGATATACGTACATTCAACCATTTTTAATGGAAACCATAGTAAAATGGTACCCCCGCCCCCAAAACATGCAATACTTGGCTTTAGGTCTACCCCAAAGCGTAAAATCTCATTGCCACCTCAACAGGGATCCTGAACAAGGAGTCATTTCAGCTATGTCATCACTTCTGCCAGATGTGTAACTTTGGGTAGTGCACGAACGGTCAGAGGCATTCTCAAATACAACAACGCCTCAATAAACAGGCTGAGGACGAGAAAATGTCTTGCAGGGTTCAACCCAGCTGCAGGAGACTCGTTCCTCCCTCCACCGAGGCCGGCTTCTGCTGCTGACAGTCGAGGGGCTGGCTGCGCGCGCGGAAGGTCAAGGGCTCGAGCCGCGAAGAGGTCGAGAGCAGGCGCAGACCGACCCCGGCGTCCCACACCTGCAGCCCCTTTCCCGCGGGGCCGACGCGCGGGATCGACCGGCCGCCTGCACCCCTCGGCAGGCTCGGAGCCGAGACCCACGAGGTGGGGCCCAGTCAGCCATCTTCCCTAGTCTCGGGCCCGCGCCTAGCCGCGCGGGGCCCCTGCAGCCCCGGCGCCCGGCACCTACCGTTGGAACCCCATCTCTCCTTGAGCTTCTTGACCTGCTCCAGGCTCAGCCCCGTGCTCTCGTTGACACCGAAGTGGTCCAGCACCACCTCTACCGTCTTTGTGTGCGCGTTCTCCATGGCTGCGGGGGCCCCGGCCAGCCTCGCCTCCCGTCCCCGCGGCCTCCTCGCCTCCGCCTCGCAGTGGGACCGTGGGCTCGTGCCACCTCCGGCGCCCAGGCGCGGACTGGCCTCTCCCCCTCCTCCCCTGCCTGCTTCCGCCTCGCGGGGCGCTGAATCACCCCGCGCCCCCTCCCGCAGACAACCGTCTCTCTCGCTGCCCGGCCCTCGCCGGCGCTCGTTCCGGGCTCGGCCGGGCAATGGGGGCTCGCGCCCCTTCCTCTCCTCGCCAGAAAGGAGGGCCTCCTTCGCCCTCAACCGCACGCCCGAGCGCAGGCCGCGGCCCCCAAGCCCCCTCCCCTGAGGTGATTCGCGGCCCCGCCCGGACCGGAGGAGGGGGCGCCCGGCCGAACCCTGAGGGAGAAATGAAGCGAGGGCCGCAAGCCGGCTGGGTGGTGCGCGGCACGCTCGCCCTGTTCCCTCAGCTCCGCACCCCCGACAACGGCGGAGGAAACTGCGGCGGAGGAGAAGGAGGCGGCGTCGGGGACGGCTCCGCGGCGACTGCTCTAATAGCATTTATCGGCCGCTGCCTCCCCTCTCGCCGCCGCCGCGGCATGTGGACGCCGCTCATTGGCCGAGAGC
>PVJL010010823.1:0-46710 GCA_004026885.1 Lyroderma lyra
AAAAAAAAAAAAAAAATCTAAAATCAAAGAAACCTAAAAATGTCTTCTCTGTATTTAAAACAGAATGCCTGTTAATATTCAGTCACCTTCCTCCTCTATGAGCACCACTGAAACACTGTGCCCCACTAATTGTACTTTTCATCAACCATCCCTTTGCTTTGATTCCCTCTATAGTTACCCATTAAGCATCTGTTAAGCACCTGGTTAAGTGTCAGGCTCTGTGATTAGGTACAAGACAAAGTCTTGCCCTCAGGGATGCTATAGATCTAGAAACTCAGTCCGCATTGATTTCTCCTTCCTGATGTCCAGCCATGGGCCAGTTTCCCAAGGAACACTGACGGATATGCACAGACATAAAATAAAGCCCCATCGTGATTGGTTCAGTTAATAAAAACGAGAGGCTTATCTGCATAAGCTGACTTTCCCCTGCCTCACCCCACTCACTCTGCTCATATAAGTGTTGCCAAATTTAGTGTAAACTCTATGGGGTGGATAAATATTTTTAACATTTGGAGGTATTATGTTCTTCTCTAATTTAAAATGAATCTTACTGAGATATTGGCAATCATCCATATGTTGACTTCTAAATAAATGTTTGTTGTGGACCAGAGATGTTCTTAACCAGCTTTTCGTGATCTCAGTGTTTGTTTTTACCACTTTAAAAAGGCAATTTTAAGGTAGCTGCAGCTCAGAGATGAGAGCAGAACTTATTAAAAACTGGAAACGTTTTTAAGGAAGGGTCAAGGAATCGGCTTTCCAGGAAATCCTTATGAAAACTTTAAGAAGCCATTCTAAAACTGTGTAGTGCTAGTTTACACTGACTTGGCTGTGCGGTTCACAGAAAATCGACAGGAGGATAACATAGTAGTAGCTCTGAAGTCCAGTATCACCCTTACACCTGGGCTACTGGGACCCCTTGTCCTGTAGAGGGTCTCATTGGCAAAAAGTCCATGGGATCACAAGAGAATGCCCAGCATAACCTGTGCCTCAGGTGCCCTAGACCATGCTCTTGCACCCAGGACCTCAGAACTCCATGCCCTAATAGCCCTGAACCTACTGCCAAGGCCTTGAGGACCTCTTCGCTGGGTCACCCTCCTGTGGGCAGAACATATCACCAATATGTACATTCTTAGAACCAAGGGCAGCATGGCACAGCTTTTTATTCGGGTGGGGGCAGGGGGCTTGAGGTGTGGGATGGAGCTGGCAGTGGAAAGGAAAAGGCGGTCTGCGGCTTCCATTTGCAGGTACTATTGGGGACTATTGTCCAGGCTCCCGAAGGTCAGAGGTAGGCCAGCTCAAACCCTTGCAAAACAAGTTGCACCGTAAGAACGCCTCGTGCTCTGCGCTGTATGACTCTGTACGACGAATGCCCTGTGGGTTGCTCCAAGCAGGTGACAGCCATGGCAGTGAGTCTGCCGAGGAAAAGGCATCTTGAGAATCACCCACTCTGGTACCTCATCATTGGTGGAGGTGGAAAGGAGACTATCCGGCATGAAAGTATTTGGGATATGGGTTTGCTTAAGGGCTCAGAGTCACACATTGATCTCCACACCCACTTAGGCCTGCCCAACAAGCCCAAATCCAACAAGCTGGAATGGATGTTTGTGCAGTAGAATGCTGTCGGTGTATGTCATTTTCTTAAAATTCTTTTAAAAGGCAAGGTTTAGAATTTAAATAAGATGTTTAAACCCTTACTTTCAAATGAATTTAAATTTTGGCCAAGGTGCTTGCTCATTCTGTTAATTATTCTTAAGCTATTATTATTATTATTATGTTTAAATGACTGCCTATTTTTCCTTTGTTCTTCCGCCATCTTTCTCTCTCATTTCCTTTCCTCCCTGACTCTGTACAAGTTCCTAGAGAGCACGTGCTAATGCATTGCCCAGGCACTTAGGGATCTTAATCCCAAATAAAGACCCTAAGAAGGACCTCAGCTGCCATCCATAAATTTTTATTTAAAAGCAAGATAAAAGTGGAATTAATTCTGCATGGAGGCAGCACAGTGAGGCGGGGAAAATTAAGTGTCAGTTCAGAATACTTAATGTGTGTCCCTACCCTTCCTGAGCTCATAACTTCTGCACCTGCTTAATAGGTCATGTCATAGTTAATGCTTCTTCCTTCTAGAAATGGCTTCATAAAACCCCTTAAATCCAGTTATCACAGATGATTGGGGAATGGAAACATGGAGGCGATGCCTTACTTTGTCTAATGGGAATGGCTAATTCGGCCATAACAGCAGTTCCATCCAGATGCTCAGGTTGGTTCAGAGTATGGAAATCTATAGTGAGGGGATTTACTCGGGATGCTGAACAAAGAAAGCCATCATTATCTGTAGTCAGGAAAAAGTATTCTAATTAGTGTTAATATCCTCCTGCTGAGCTTCCTGTCATCCACATTTTGATCACCAACCTTGGGCTTCCCCAGGATCTGATGTCCTGGCTACTTAAGCTTACAGGCAAATGGGAAGCAAAGGCTGAGTGTGTTATCCAAAGCAGATTTAGCTTAAAAAACTGCCTAAGCACACTGACTTTCTGCAATGAGATCTTTATAAAAGTTTGCTCAGCACATGTTAAGTCTAATGCACTCAATTTATTAACCCATAACAACAGGTAGTAATTGAATAAAAGCATGCAAAGAATTTGTAGAACATTGTCTTCAAACATTTGAAGTACCAAAAAGGCTCATCTGCAGATAAATCTGAAACACTTGGATACCTAGTCAGGTCTGAGATTTCTCAACAATAAATTTAGACTTCAGGGGAGATTAAGCACAAGTCAGTGCTAATAAATTCCTTTCGACACATCAATGAAAGGAAGAGACGCAGGTGGGTCTTCCTCTGAATTCTATTCTTTTCAGTCACTCCCTGAAGTCAGTGCCCTGACGGACTGATATGAAAGCCAAATAAATGGTGCAAAAGACAGAAGGAAGAGAAACTGGATGTGCAAGCCCCACATAGAAAGGAGGAATGAAAAGAAAGATCCTAGCCAACCATAAATTTCCAAGGGAACCGGTACACACTGTCTTCTAAAGACAGAGATTTAACCAACCCAGCTGAAACCCTCCACACGAGGTTTTCGGAGTACTGGGCACTCGGCCAGTCACATATTTCATGTTGCATGTGACGCGTATGGTTTATGGTCAGAGCCGGGCTTGAAGAAAAGCCATTTTGGCAGTTATTTGGGAGGGGTAATTTGAGTAAAAAATGACTATAATTTGTGACTATGTCAAAATTGTCTGAAATGCCTAGCAAAGGGGCTCAGCATACATGACCCTCAAACATGGCACATTGACATATTGAATATTTTAAGCTGAAGGAGTTTGAGAAAACAGCAGGAGCAGGAATGTCACTCTGACCTTCTCTCCCCACACCATTTTCCCCTTAAAACAGGTCATAAAACCATCAGGTGAAAGGCGCCCTCCCTATATCCAGAGGAGGGGAGCAAGCTTATCTCCAAAGACAAAGGGATCCCAGAAGAGAATCCACAAACAGTTCTTGCTAAGTTTTCTCCAGTTTACTATATTTACCTCATACTCTTTGCCCTATCACATTTTTATCCAACTCTACTTTTCATCAAACATAGCATAAAAAGACTCAGGGTTAACCATTTCCTCAGGTCTTCATTTCTTTATGAAAGTTCCTTTGTCGTGTAGAACTTACGTTAAATAAAGTTATATACTTTTCTCCTGTTAATCTCTCTTTGTCAGTTTAATTTTCAGTCCCAACCAGAGACCCCAAGAGAGTCAAGAAAAACTTTTTCCCTCCCTTACAAAAACAACACACAAATAGCCAAGGATACCTTAGTCAATATATGTGATCTCTACTTTCCAAGCTCTTCGCTCATCTAGCCTCAATATAAGTGATATTAATAAATAAACTGTTCACTCGTTCATTCACTCAATATTTATTGATAGCCCATGGTATGCTCTCAACTGTTCTAAGCTGTAGGAATTTAAAGGTAAGATAGGCAAAGTCCCCTCCTATACTCATGGAGCTTACATACTAGAAAGGGAGATAGAAAATAAATCAATAAGCAAACATGATCACCCTGCTTGCAGTGTTAGGAAGAAAGTAAAACAATAATATAAAAGAACGTGATTGGAACAAGTATTTAAGATTGGGTGACATCAATTCAATAATCCATCCATCTCTCAGCAAATACATGTTGGGTGCCTAATTAGTTAGCTTTTACAGCCTAACAAAACACTCCAAACTTAGTAGGTTAGAACAATCACCATTTCTTTAGTTCATGCTCCTTTGGGTGACCTTTTAGGTTGGGCCTAGCTGGACAATTCTTCTGATCTCAGCTAGACTCATTCATGCATCTGTGATCAGCTACTGGTCATCTAGGCAGCTATGTTCTGGGGGCTGGCTGAATGTTCGTTGGGGTGATAAAATTGACCAGGCATTGTGTCTCTCATTCTCCAGCAGGCCAGCCTGAGTTTATTCACATGGAGGCTCTGCAGACTGGCCTGCATCTTATCCAAGGAGTACAGAAGTGTGTAGGGCCTCATGAAGTCCTGCCCTGCAACTGACACTATGTAACTTCTGCCACATTGTGTGGCGAAAGCAAGTCCCAAGACCAGGAACTGCGAAGTCATATTGGAAAGAGCAAGAATTGAGGCAGGGGAAGAATTATTGGGTTTTTGCAATCTCACACAGGTGCTAGGGGTAATGTAGGCAACTGAGAATACAGTGGTGAACAAACAGGCATGATTCCTGTCTTCTTGGAGCTTGCAGTCTATTTATCTATTTATCTATGATCTGTGCTACAAGAGGAAATGCCTGCCTACAGCTCCAAGAGAATGGATACAGAATGGTCGTTTACCTGTGGGACCTGAATTGTTGATTTCATTAATTGGTACTTGGCACCTGAGATTGTGAATTCTGCCTGCTCAACATGGGTTCTATTAACATGCCTTATTGTGAATAGAACTAATTACTAAAATTGGATTCTAACCAACCCATACTCTCTGCAGAGTGCCAATCCTATTGAGCAAAGGACAGCCACAACTCTGTCAAAATCTTACTTCCTTTAAGACAAAGTCATTTGCTCATTTGTTCATAGCCTCAGACTCCCTATCGCATCTGGTGCCCTTGGACCGGAATTATTTGTCCAGAAGGTGACCTTCGCCACCGTGGCTTTCTCCTGAAAAATGGCTTCCAACTAACACGCGGAAAGCTGAAGGGCCAGAAGGCCCAGCCAAGGCCTGTTGGTTGTCCACCTCCCAGATGTCAAAGCCCAGAGACAGAAGGTGATTGTCTCCAAATGGCTTCATCCTTTGGCACTACGGGGGAGAAGCCATGTGGTAGACACGACAGGCCCCACTCTGCCAAGGCCATGCGGAGCTCACCACAGGGCCAAAATTTGGAAGAGAAACTTATCAAATTCTGGCAGAAAGGCTAAGCAAAGATTTCCATGTACTTTATCTTAATTTGTCTTCCTGCAAAATGGGGCTACTACCACTTTATTCTTCGTCCCAGATTTTTCAGAATGCATGCCTTGTGTGTCTGTTCACATCGGTACTGTGGGTCAAAAAACTTTCATGAAGCATCATGTTATGGTTGCAAGTCCCTGTCCTCAAGGCACTTGTTGGCTTGTAGAAGTGTATTATGAGTGAAGCTTCTTAAAGTCTGGGACTACAGTTATAATATTGTTTTCTTTAGTGTCACACAGACAAAGCAGGCTTGTAAAAAATACGGATGTTGCTAATTACGATGTTAATGTTTTCTGTAAATTATTAAAAGGAAAGACCTTTGAACTGCAGGTATTGATGTTGCCATTGTCAACTTTTTATGCCCATATTCTTCAGGGAGTGGGTTAAAAGTTGTGGAAGATCCCTCCTATACAGAGTTACTCCTTTGGAACAAGAGGAGGGAAAGGTTTGATGCTAAGAAGTGGAAATCTCATGGCTGAGTGAGGTTTTATCCATCCCCTGTGAGAGACAGAGAAACGAAAGCAGGTTAGCCTCTGCCTGCTGTGGCACCACACTCTCCACCACACCTTCCATCGTCCCCACTTCCATGCCTTTGTTAGGGCTATTTCCTCCCCTTTCTCTCTGCATGTCCAGGTTCTAGTTCTACTAATAAATTCAGCTGAGAAGTTCCTTTACCATGAAGCTGTACCTGAGAGACCCCCAAGAAGTTCTGCCTGATTATGTTTTCTGGTAACCAAAGCTCATCCAAAGTTCCATGGTATTTATCTAAAACTTTTGATGGCATTTTCTATCTGTTTTATACACTGTGCAGAACACCATGTCAGAAGCATAATATATTCTCAGTAAATATTTGTTGAACATGAAAGGGAGGGAAGAGGTGAGAGGAAATAAAAAGGAGAAAGATCAGAGTGAGAGAGAGAAACTGAGAGTGAATGAACCAACTAGTCTATGCAAGGGAAGAGGCAGCAATACTGTATCCAAAAGAAGGAAGAAGCAGACAACTTAATTTAGGGAAATACCAAATCCCACCTCTGGTGGCTTTGCGTTCTTGAATAAGCAGGTTTGAGATCTGGCCCTGCAAGGACATTCAGGCTTTCCCTTTTGTTCTGAAATGTGTGGTGACTCAGGGACTGAGGCCAATGGGAGATGCCACTGACACCAAAGAATCCAACTTAAGCAGCTACAAACTGAACATCAATGCTACCAGCCCCACAAGTCCCCCAGTCTAATTCCAGAGTTAATTTCAAAATAATTGTGACTTGGGTCCTCAATTGCAGCACCATTTCCTCTGGGTCATAAAACAGGATGATTTCAGAAGGTCATCCACCAGAGCCACATCAGGAAGGGGATAGAGAGGACACTACTATGAGGAAGCTGAGAATCTCCTGCAGAGTCCCACTTTGTCCCCCATACCAGCTTTTTTGCACTTCCTTTGAGCACTAACACACTACAAAATAAGATGCCAGGGTCAGGGGAAGGGAGAAGTGCCAACCTCCCCCAATACACAAGAGAACTGTCATCCAAGTGGCCCCAGACCAGCACGCTGCTCTGTGGACCATTAAATCAAGGCTTCTACTTCCTGCTGTCTCTAGGTTAAGTTCATAAGCCCCTGATAGGATGTCTCCAGTGCCAGAAGCACTTCTATACTCTGTCTCGACATGATCTGCAAAAATCACAAGCTGGTTTAGTAGAGATCTGATAATAACTTCATTTCACAGATGGGGAACTGAGAAGCTGAGAGGTTAAATGACTGGTCCGAGGTCAAGCAAGCAAATAGAGCAAGAGCTGGGACTCAGTACCTTCAGGACACTGTTTCTGAAGCTCTATGTTCCATTCATCCCTCTCTCCCAAACACCCTCCCCTTCTTCCTGGTGTTCCCAGAGTGCGTTGCTATTGCCTCCATGGCAGGTTTTCAGGTTTCAGTCTGTCTCTCAGCTTGGCCCTGCCCTATCCATCCATGTTTCATTTTCAGCTTATGGCACAGCACCTGATCCATAAAAGATATTCATTACATATTTGTTGAGCTAAACTGTACTAAACTAGAGGTTTCTGACTCCAAACTCATAGCCATGGAATCCATTCCTGCTTTTCTAAAAATGCAATTCACTGGCTGCAAAAAAAAAAAAAAAAAAAAAAAAAAAATTATATATTCATTGACTTGGAAAATAATAACAAACACAAAAAGATAAACTAATCTCATGACCCAGAAATAATTACAAGTTACATTTTTATTTCCTCCAACTTTTCTTCCCATGAACATACGTATTTTATAGATTGCAATTATAAAATCTTAACACTGAATTATAAAATATTTTTCTCAATTCTCATATTTTAGGAGATATTCATTTCCAATTGTTCCTTTTTATTCCAATATTCAAATATATTCCAGTATTATAACATTCAAACACATAAGTATCTGAATTTATTTAACCTTTCTTACTTTGACCATTTGTTTCTGACTTTCTAATTACTATTAATAATTCTAAGATGAACATAGTTGTGATGAATATCTGTTCAAATTTATGTCTATTTCTTTCAGATAAAGTTACAGCGGTGAAATTATTTTTAAAGCCTCATAAATTATTGTTAAATTAATTGCTTTTCAAAAAGAGCATAGCCTGAGGTTCTTTAAAGTTACGTTGGACAATTAGAAATAAAATGCTGAAAGAAATGTTAGGAATTCTCTACCAAAAACCAAATCACTTTATGAATAGGGAAACCAAGGTCCATGAATGGTTTGTCCAAAGTCATAATGATGTTCAGTTAACATCTTTGAGAGGAAATCAGCAACATGTTTAAGGGAAAAATGACATTCTTAAGGCATAGTAGAGTCACAAAATACTAAGGAAATCAGTTTAAAACTTTGGCCATGCCCAGCTGGTCAGAGGCAAAGAGATCATTCAGTAAAGCCCTCCATTCCTAGGTGTACCTCCCACTAACATAACTGGTTCTCTGTCTGCCTCTGACTGACACTGGGGGAGTCTGCTGCAGACCTACTATCCCCACTTCTACCTCCTGGCCAAATTGTTATTCAGCAAACATTTTAAGTCAAGAAGCCTTAACTAAGGACCTATTATGTCCCAAGTACCGTGGTGTGTACAATAGACTCTCCATTAACTGCAATTCAAGCAACTGGTACTCGCAAGCAACTGGCAAAAAAAATCAAAGAAATAATACTACACTTATCTGGCATGGGTCCCAGTTAACTAAGAGTCTACTGTACTCAGTGGTAAGCCAGAGAAACAGGGGCCCTGCTCTCCAAGGAGCTTCTATGCTTGTTCCAGAAAACAGACTATAACACATAAATAAATGAGGAAAGTTCAGTTACTAGTAAATATCATAAATAAAATAAAATCGGGCAAGATACATTAGCATGTGACAGGGAGAGCTGCTGAATCTGGAGTGGCCAAGAATGACTTTTCTAAGAAGGTGATACTTGAGTTAAGACCCAAATGATCCCAAAAGATGACAAGGAAACGCCATTGAAAGATGTGAAAGAAAGCAGTCTAATCCAACAGCTCTGTGCCAGGAGCAAATGGCCTGGCCAAGGGTCAAAGATGAAAGCAGCACAGATAGAATAGGGGAAAGGTAGACAGAGGCTCTCTCGTGTAAGGCTTTAAAGGCCCAGTAGGGACCTTGGATTTTCCACATATTCTAGTTGCCATGGATAACCTTTGTAAGACTTTAAGCTTGGTAGTTTTGTGCTATGCTTTTCACTTTCTGGCTGTTGAGATTACCCGTGGAGAGAAGATACCTAAGATGGGGGGATCTGAGGACCAAGCCCCAGGGACCTTGCAATGAGAAATCTTGTGGGGAAGGAGAAAAGAGTAAAGGAGACTGTCATGTGCCCCATTTCAGCAAGAGGAGAACCAAGACAGTGTGGTTTTTCAGAAGCTCAGACAAAAAAGTGTTTAAAGGGGGAGCATGTGATCAATAGCACCCCTTGCAGCTGTAAGGATGGACAAGGTGAGGGCACTGACCACCGGCTTTGGCAAAAGGTAGATCATTAATGACTGGAAAGCGAATTCAGTGAAGTGGTTGATAATGAAAAGCCTGACTGGAATGGACTAAGGAGAGAAAAGGAGGTGGGGACAAGCAGAGCTGACTATGTCGGGGAGTTTTGCAGGGAAGAACACATAGAAATGGGGTGGTCCTTGCATGGAGCATGGATCCAGGGAGGTTTCGTAGCAGCACTGCCCAACAGAACTTTCTGCCACGATGGAAGGGATCTGTATCTGCTATTGGGCACTTGAAAAGTGGCTGATGAAATGAGGAACTGAATTTTAAACTTTAATTTTCATTCACATAAATTTAAACAGCTACACATAACTAGTGCCTACTGTGTGAGACAACACAATTTGTGGTTGTTGTTGCTTTAAGAAATAATATTAAGTGTATGTCGATAGAAAGTATTACATCTATTAACTCAAATGGATACCTGAGTAACTCTGGATTCTGGGTATCCTCTCTGCCATCATGACCCCCATGTCCTTAAATCTGTTGGTGTTTGACTCATAGATTATCTTTTACAATAAGAAAAAAAATCCATCACTTATGATCAATTTCATGAGCCATTATAGTTCCAGGTGAGTTGCTTTAACTTATTATCTGTGCCTCAGTCTCTCCATCTAGGACTGAGGTTTGAAATGAGAATAACTCATTTCCTGTTTTCTAAGAAAAGGCAGATGAAGTTCTTGTGGGGTCTAGTTAGAATGGCAGTATGAGAAGGGATTAATAGCACAGGCTTTGGATATACCAAGTCATAAATGTTCAGCTCCCAGTTCTATGATGTATTAGCTGTGAAACATGAACTTCTCAGGGTCTCAGTCCCTACCTCTATATAATGGAGATAATAAAAGTCTAGGGTGTGGTGGGAATCACATGACATCATTTGGGCGCAGTGCCTGTCTGCATATGGCAGGCATTCAATAAATGTCACCTATGACCATTAATATTAGGCATTAGAGAGGTCAGACCCAGAAGCACCATCACGGCCCAGTCTAGTGCTGGTTTAAGGAAGCTAATGCCTCTGTGCATTTGTTTATCATCTGAAAAGTAGCTACAAGGCTTATATGAGACCAGGATAGCTCAATTTCCTAAACCAGGGATCCAGGATTATGAAAGAACTTCTCTAACTTGCAGCATGAGGCTCCTTCCTGGAAGTGGGTATAAGGACAGGAGGATTTGGAGGACTTCTCCCATAAACATTACCCACTATGTGAGTTGTTATTTTTCCCAGACCCTTATCAACCAGTGCTGCCCACTAATCCAAGAGACTTACTGATAATTCTGAGCCCAGCTGCCAGGCCAGCAGTCATCTGTTTAGAACTTCAAATGAATGCCCCCAGACCCGCCTACTTTCTCCACATAGCACTGGGAGATAAGTCTCCCCTGGCTCCTGATACAGGCTTTGAAGAACATCTTGCTTGTTAACAAACAGCTTTTGATTGTGCCTGAGTTTGATCTTTATTTTGTCCTTATTCATCAGAGCCCTTTAAATGGGTTCTTTCACACTCCTCAGCTTAGCCTAAAGGAAACCCCATGAAACAATGGGTCCAATTGTCCCTGGGTACAGGGAGTGGGCTGTCAGAAGACCGCATAGGGTCTCCTGTGGGGCTTGAGTGGAAAGAGAGGTTAGTGATGTTGCCAGCACTAACAGAAAGTAAATTAAGCTACCTTCAAAAGCCTACATAGTATGGAAAAGCAGAAAGCAGCACACAGCCCTCTGGCCCAGCAGGATAATCTTCACTCACTTTTGGAGAAAGTTTGTTTCCCTCATACACAGGCAGCTTCTCCCTGAGAAAACCCAGGGTTGTCACTAGTGCCCAGAACACCAGAATTAACCTTCCACTGGCAGAACAGGAAAACAGCCGTGTGATGTGGAGGAATGGAGAACACACTCCCTCCAAAAGCTGGTATGTTTCTGAAAGTACCCTGTTGAGAAATTTTGGGGCAGGAGGAGGGGGAGGGAATTAGTATTTTCTGCCCTCGAGTGACTATGGCAACGTCTCCCACCTTAGCAGCACGTGCACAGCCCAGACTGGCCCATTAGAGTCCATCCCTTTGGACACTGATTGGCCCAGTGAAAAACACATGACTCTCATGCAGAACCAATCCAAGTTCTATTGATAGAAAGAGAAAGAATATCTCCATCCCCTTCAAAGATCAAGTAGCCAGGGACTAACTTTGCTGACACATGAAAGGAGTTGGAAATGAAAAAAGACCAGCCCTAGGAACATAATTTGAGCCCTTGAATGCAGCCATGCCCAAATGCCTGAAGTTTTATCTATTCCTTGGACTTCATACCTATGTCAACCAAAGAGTGACCTATTTTTGCTTATGCTAGTTTGATTTCATGTTCTGACACTTACAACTAACAGATAAAGGCTTAAGATAATAACACCCAGATTTCCCTAAGAACTTGTAGAAAGAGAGAGATATGAAAGCTACACTTAAGGAATGTTTGATAATGGTTTTTAAGATAAATTAGAGTATAGGCACCAGGTTGCCAGGCTATTGCCATAATTTAGGCATTGGGATTTTTAATTTCAAGGAATGGAATTCAATTCTAAGTGATTAGGCAGAAAGGGAATTTAGGTAAAAACATGGGAGACATAGGCCCTACAACTTGGCCAAGCAATTTCTAATATATAGATGACCTCAATCATGAAGATATTTTCTTATTCTTGAACATTTCTAAATCACCATTATTTCAATGGATATAAAAATATTTGCACAAAATACTTTACAGTCATATTTATGACATACAAGTCATACTGAATAACTAATTATTTGTACCAAATCAGCTACAAGAGCCACATTGCTTTACTCATGTACCATAAACATCATATACATAAAGCAACGCAGAATTGTTAAGAAGACTGGAGAACCACTGCTGAAGTTAAACTTCTAGAAATAATAATGCCTACTTCATTGCAGAACTAGTCTGGTAAGATAGTCACAGCTGCTACAACCAAGCACCAGGTATTTCAGCTTGCATTGCCATTTTGTGCCATTTTCTGAGCAACTTTTGAACCTGGAATTCAAATTTAGACCAATTTCTACTGCTGCCAGTCCCATTGTGACTTCTGAACCAGGAGCTCATATGGTTTGTGCCACTGTTGCTGGCCTGGTATTCTTCCCTCACTTGTTCCTAAGTCAAAGCCTGGCCCCAAAACTGCTGATTGGTGAACTGTTATGGACTGCTAGGACTGGTGTCCTTATCAGAAGAGGGAGAGACACCAAAGATGAGCCCATATACAGAGAGATGGAACACCATATGAGGACACAGTGAGAAGGCTTCCATCTTCATGAAAAGGGGAGAGAACGTAGAACAAAATCTGCCAATATCTTGATTTTGGACTTCCATCCTCCAGAACTGTGAGAAAAGACATTTCTGTCATTTAAGGTGCCCAATCTGTGGCATTTTGTTATGACAGCTGTAACAAATGAATATGGTGGACTGATTCATATGCCTTTCCCTAGAGGCAAGGAAATCTGGAAAGCGGGAGATAGTAAGTAGCACTAAAGAACTCGAAAGAACTCACAAAGATGAAAGCAGATTTAGTGACTATTGAGAAGTAGGATGAAAGCAGAGAGTGAGTCAGAGAAGTCTCTCAGATTTAAAACTCCATGGCTAGAAAATTGATAGTGGCATAGCAGAGACAGAGAAATTGCACAAAGAATTAACTCTGAGAGGAGTTCAATTCCACATTCTTTGAAAATGTAGAGGTACCCCAATGTTCATAGCAGCACTATTTATGGTGGCCAAATCATGGAAACAGCCAAAATGTCCTTTGATAGACGACGAGCTAAAGAAGCTGTGGTACATATATACAATGGAATATTATTCGGCCATAAGAAAAGACAAAATAGGGCCATTTATAACAACATGGATGGACCTTGAGACCATCATGCAAAGCAAAATAAGCCAGACAGAAAAACACCAAGAATTATATGATCTCACTCATTTGTGGAGCACAAAGCTGAAAGCAACAAAGAAACAAAAAACTCACGGACACAATAAATACTTTAGTGGTTAGTGGTTATCTGAGGGTAGGGGGGAGGTGGGTGGGAGAGAAGGGACAGGATCTCAAATATATGGTGATGGAAAGAGAACTAAGTCTGGGTGGTGAACACACAATGCAACTCATAGATGAGGTATTGTAGAATTGTACACCTGAAACCTATGTAATTTTTACTAACCAATGTCACCACAATAAATTTAACAATAAAAAGAAAAAAAAATGTAGAGGTATCCAAATAGATATTGAAAGTGAGGGTTCTGAGACGGGCATAAATTTTAATCCCAATGTGTGGAGGGGGGGTGTATCAACTAGATCAGTTAGTATGGTCTAATCTATGATCCAAAAACAATCCTAAAATCTTAATGGTAATTAAGATTTATTTCTTGTCCTGATTCATAGCCATTGAATTGACTGGTGGTTTCACTCACCAGAGTCCCTGAGGAACCAAGGTTCACAGAGAAAGGCTCCATCTGGACATGTGCTTCAGTGATCACCAACCAGGTCAGTGAGAACTCAGTGTGGCATACCAGACACAGGCTCTTCAAGCCTCTACATGGAAGTCACTCCGTTTGCTTTTTATTGGCAAAACTAAAACACATGTCCACACTCAACCTCAAGGGGATGAGAAAGTATATACATATAACCCAATCATATACCCAAAAAGGATAGAGATGAAAACATTTGTTAAACAACATTAATCATAACCACAGGAGACAAGAAGAACTGGAACCAGTAGAAGAAAAAGGAACAAATCATTTTGTCTATAAATTTTAGAATTAGATCATGAAAAGGGGCAATGTAGAATCAAAGAGGCTCATGCAAAATACAAATAGGAACACTCACTGCTTTGATTGCTAGAAGAGTAGTCATGTGTGTGTGTGTGTGTGTGTGTGTGTGTGTGTGTGTGTGTCTTATGTTATTTTGGGTTTTTTTGGCCCTTCCTATTTAGTGGAATTCCCCTTAGTGTATAATCTTAGGGAAAGGGAGAGCCTGAGATGAGATCTTCCTTCTTGCCATGCATAGAAATCAAGGCATAGGCAAGTGTCCTGGCAGGTTGTGACCTTTAAATCTTGAATAAGAAGAGGTGGTTAGAGTCTGCTCATGGTAGTGGGATCCACAGAGGCCATCAGCCCTAAAGGTGATGGCGATATCTGACCATGCCTGCTGAAACACCAGCTTCTCAGCCCTCAGGCTGCTTTGTGTGCTACCAACTCCCAAATCTGCACTTTTGGCCTCCTGTTGGTTCTGTAAATCCTGCCACATTCCCAATAAATTGATGGAGGTAGCTATAATAGGTCTCAGATTCTTGGACCTGAGAGTATCCTCATTTGAGTCCACACCAGGGTGAGGCCAATAGGTGAAGGGAGAATGCAGGCAGCTTTTCTTACTGTTAGCCACAGCCCTGCTGATGGTTTCATCACTACTAGTACATGAGAAAATAGAATACAGTAGACTCTCAGTTAACTGGCACCCATAAGGATTGGAAAATGCCAGGTAAATGTAAGTATACTCTCAGTTAACAAGCACCCATGCCAGATAATAGTATGCTTTCTTTGATTTTTTTGCCAGTTGCTTGAGTTCCAGTTAATGGAGACCCTACTGTATAATGATTGTCAAAATCATTGTTTCTAAAACAGCAAGATACACAAATGATGAGGGTGAAGGTGGAGGTAAAGTGACTGAGAATCACCGGGGGTATTTTTTGCTTCCCTACCCTTACATTCTATCGAGTTGGGAATGGAAATGCATGTAGTAGACCTTCGTCATTTCTCTGCCTATCTAATATCTGAGTCCCTTTCCTCTGCTTGGGAAATTCCCCATTATGTGTCTTGGTGAAAAGTGGGACCTGCCTCTCACCACAAAGCTGAAAATGCCCAGTGGTCACTATCTTGTCCCCTAGTAGTGATGGCACCCAAACTAGACTCAATCCACTAGATGCTCCTACCCAGGACATTGGATTTGAGACAAGTGACAGAGAGCAGGTGTAGAACTCAGCAGCATCAGCACCAAAGGCAGTGCAGCAGGCTGAATGTTCAGTGTCCAGGAGGAATGATGGTGAAGGGACAGCGGTACTGTTAGGCATGAGCTGGGGGTGCTGATTCCCAAGACTAGGTCAGTTCCTGCCCAGTTTCCTTTCTGCCTCTTTGGCCTTCCCAGAAATCAGGGGAGGGCTTTGATATACCTTCAATATCCCTTTTCCACTTAAGCTAATGTGATGGTTTCATTTTAATGTGTTAACTTAGCTGGGCTATGACACCCAGATATTTGGGCCAACATTATTCTGGATGTTTCTGGAAGGATGTTTTTTGGATGAGATTTACGTTTAAGTCAGTGGACTTTGAATGAAGGAGATTGCTCTTCCAAATGTGGCTGGGCCTCATCCAATCAGTTGAAAGCCTGACTAGAACAAAGATCTGCGTGCACAATGGCACGTGCGCGCGCGCACACACACACACACACACACACACACACACACACTCACACACAGGCAAAAAGAAATTCTGCCCGCAAATGGCCTGCCACCTTGGAATGCAGCATTGACCCTTTGGGTCTCCAGCCTGCTGGCCCACCTGCAGATTTTGGACTAATTCTGAAAATAGATCTCTTTTTGCTTGTTTACACATCCTACTGGTTCTGTTTCTCTGGAGATTCCTGACTAAACAGCTAACCAGAGTGGTTTCTGTTATTTGCAGTCAAGAACTTTGACCTGGATGTTTTGAAAAAGGTCCCCATAGGAGGAATCCAGGGTAGTAGACCTGCTGACATAATTTGCCCAACTTGGGAACTAAGTAAGTGCTCCTGCTACTGCAACCTCTATGATTGACAACAATACCTTCTGTTTCTATCATGCTGTTTTTTTAATTGTAGTTAAAAAAAACACATAACATAAAATTTACTATCTTAACCATTTTTAAACATATAGTTCAATAGTTTTAATATATTCATACTGTGAAACAGATCTCCATAACATTTTCATCTTGCAAATCTGAAACACTATACCCGTTGAACAACAACTCCCCATTTCCCTTTCCCCCAGCCCCTGATAACCACCAATATACTTTCTGTTTCTATGAATTTGACTACTTTAGACACCTCATATTAGTGGAATCACACAGTATTTGTCTTTTTGCGACTGGCTAATTTCACTAAGCATGTCTTCAAGTTTCATCCATACTGTAGCATTTGACAGGATTTCCTTCCTTTAAGACTGAATAATATTCTCCTTTATGTATATATCACATTTTATTTATCCATTCATTCACCAACAGACATTTGGGTTACTTCTTCCTCTCAGCTCTTGTGATCAGCACTGCTATGAACATGGGTATGCAATTATCTCTTCAAGACCTTGTTTTCAATTTTTTGAATAAATACCCAGAAATGAGATTGCTGCATATATGGTAGTTTTATTTTTAATTTCTGAGACACCCCCATCTGCCTTTCATAGTGGTCACACCATATCATCTATTACCCCTTTAACTTCTCAGTCCACTTTTATGTTTATACTTTCATCCTCACAACCCTATGAAGTAGGTAGCACATGGATTATTATCCCCATCTTGTACACAAGGTAGTTGAGGCATATAGAGATTAAACAGCTTGCATATATAACAGCTCTTTCACAGTAAATTGGCTTCTTGATGTAGTGCACTTTCTATTGACCAGGGACACTCAATCAGAGGTAGTAGGTAGGTATGTCCCCTTATGGGTGCTGAATCTAAGGAAGGATTTTTTTAAATGAAACCCCTGACCCTTTCCTAAATAAATGGAACACTGAGTGCTGTGCATGTATTATGCATGCACATGGTACAGAAGAGGAGGAGATAAAGAACCACCGTTGCATATAACACTGTCTTTCCATGACTTTGCCTTGTTTATGCATATGTCCAACTCACTTTTTACCCAAAGCCTTCTCTAAAGCAAAAGTGTCAGCCTGAGGATGGAAACAGACCGAATGGTGCTTAGTGAAGGCATTTGGAAATGTGGGAATGGTTTGTTTGGTATAGGGGCTGACCCTGTTTCCCGGGCATTTGGTGAGCTGGGACAGGGGATAATGGAAGTCCTGCAACACAAGACAGTCCCACGTGAAGAAAAATGGCCATGGTCTGTTCTAAAATGCCAGAGGTGCCCACTTGGAGGAACACAAGCTCAGGACAAGATCAGTGGCAATGTCAAGGGAAAGGGTTAAGTGCTTTAACTTCAACAGATCTCCAAGCCACTGCAAACAATTATACAATGGAATTGACAACAGTGTGCTTGCTACACAAACACAGCTTCAAGCCAAGGCCCCCAGCACCCTCTCCTAACAGATCTCCACCCCTAAACCCTCTCCATTCTAGAGATGCCATTAAGCATGCTCAGAACTCAATACCCAGAAATTGTAGAATGACATGGTAACAGCCAAGTTGTGATTCCCCTTTATTTTGTGTTTTTTTTGTTTGTTTGTTTTTTTGGGGTTTTTTTTTTTTTGCCTTTTGGTATGTGGGTAGCTCCCTGACCAGGAATCGAACCCAGGCCGCAGCACTGACAGCGCCAGCACCGAGGCCTTAAGCCACTACACCAGCAGGGAACTCCCGTAATTCCCCTTTAAACATCAACAGAATAAGATTTTTAAAGAGGTGTTAAAAAGAACCACTTAACTTAAACCCACTTGTCATTCCAACAGAAACACGAGATTCCCAGTTTCAAGTTATCTTTTAGTTCAGAGGAATCCCATCTCCTGCCTACCTTCTCCCTGGCGGAGACACTTTGACAGAGAAAAGAAGACGTATGTTTTGAAAATAATAATTTTGAAAAGGTAATAGAGCTCTTTCCTGAAATGTTTGTTCCTGGGCCTGGAGTTAGTATGTGCCCCACACATCCTCCAATGCTCACTCTGCAAACCCCAAAAGTGACTTTGGATAGTGCTTCTAACTTGCATGTTGATGGCTGGAGGCAGCACTGAGCCTCTAATCTTGAACAGAGTTAACTCAAAAGAGGAAAGGAGGGACAGAGGGGCCAGGTGCTTTCACACGCGTTAGCATTTCCAGTTTCCTCTCTCACTGCTGCTCCTCCTCCCTCCCTTACAGGCACAATGAGCTAATTCTTGGTGATTGATCACGGCCTGTAGATAACAGGGTGTACTTTCTTGCTTTCATATTCCCTTGTCTATCACACAAAGGATCTAAAATGCTGCCTCCAAGAAAAGCTGGTATAAATCTAAACACTTTAAAATCCATGTAGAGAGAGGATGTGTAGAGCTCAGCTCCAAGTCACTTGTTTTTTTCTTCTGCTTTCATAAGGGGCGAGGGGGAATCTGACTACTTCAGCCTTATTCTTTCAGAATCACAGTTAGACAACAACGTGAGTCTTTGGAAATGAGCACTCAGCCCTGGAAACGTTGAACATTTTCACTGCACGTACACAGATGATCAATGTCTAAGCACATTTTTTATTTTTCCTAAATAGCTGCATTATTTGTCTGATGTTGAAAATGGCATCTGAACTGTATGTAATTTCCATACTCACTTGGCATCATCAACTGCCTTTGATGACACTCAGGACTGTTTCTTTTTCGTCTCCTCCTTCCCTCCAGCTGCAAGCCCCAGATGTCAGGTTCAGGAACGCATTTACTCTGGCAGAGCTATCTGGCTTCTCTCTGCGGTCCCTTAGTTGGTGGCTATTGTGAAACTGCCAGCAAAATAGCACAAGCTCATACTAAAGATGAGATTCATATGTTTTTGTGAAAAAAAAAAACAAGAAAAAAAAACAACAAAAAAACCAGAGTCCGAAACTGGGAGGAAAAACACATTTCTTACGCCTCTAATTATAAGCCAGGCAAGTAGCAGGCTGTTCCTGAGCAAACCGTGGCCCTCCCCATTTATCTGCTGTTCATTCATTTTCCCCTCTTGACAGTTTTCTCTCTCCCCAGTCCATATCTGAAATCAGCAGCTGGGTATGATGAAGGGTTGGCCTAAGTTAATCAAACATGGGATAGTGACAGGGTCAAGCCCTATGTAAAATATATGATCAAGGAAGAAGAAAGAAAGAGGAGGGAGGGAGGGAGGGAGGGAGGGAGGCAGCCTAAAGGAATTGGTGAAGTGAAGCAAGGCTAAAGGACAGAAGACCCCTCAGAACTACTGTGCCCAAGAAGGTGATTTCTGGCAGCATACCTGTCACCTGTGTATTTGGAATGTCACAGTTAGCTCTATTTTTTTAAGCAACCTTTATAAATATGAACGTAGATCAAGCTATAACTTGCCCTCTTTTATTCCAGCCTGGCTCAACTGAGTCTAGCTTCAAAGACATCTGGAATGAAGCAAAAACTCAAAGCATTATAGCCCAAAGCATCACATACCAGTGGGGGCTGTGTTAGACCAGGAGGTGAAGAGAATCTTAAGCCATAAGGGAGACTTGTGGTGTCTAATTATTTTTTTTTTCTTTCTGAGCAGCTGCTCTGAGCTAAGCAGTTGTGTGCAGGGCAGAGCTGGGAAGCTTCCCACGGTCAGACTAGTCCACCAACTGCCCACCACCTGCCCCTTGCTTACTGCCTCAAACACTCCACAAACAGTTCAAAGCAGCTTACTGGAACTCTTGTCAGTGACAGTCCATCTACCAGGCTGACTTGCAGGTTCTCCAGTGCTTTCAGAAGTACAAAGTGGTGTGGCACCTCATTGGAATCTGGTGTCCATGAGTCCACCCACCCACTGTATGTGCCATGCCGTGAGCAGCTCTGCCATTTCATGGTGCGGCCCACGTGGGTCTGGGTTATGTCTCCGTGTAAAGACAGTTCTCTCAGCTGCAGGCTGCTTCCTTCCCTCCACAGGCTCGCTCCCTGGGCCATCCCAGCTCCTGCTGCTTAAGGCAACCCAAGGGCAGTGCCTATGTGGGCCTGTCTGCATCCTCCATCCTTAAATCCGGAGAATTCAGTGTTGGGAATGTCAGTCAACCAGAGTACCTGCAGGTTCCTCTGGGAGTTCACATTGGCCACCTCACCCTCACTGATGCAATTCTAGGGTTCAACATGGACCCACAGAGCAAGCCAGTTATAAGGACTCTGAAGGCTGGTCGTACACTTCAGAGCAAAGAAAACCCAGCACTTCTGTAATCCTTCTTCAGGGAAAAGTGGGCATGGTGAATTTGTTGAAAGGAGGTGCATTTATGTCACAGGGCAGAAATAAGAGTGTGAACTCTACAATGAAATCTTTTTTAAAAAATCACAAAGCTTGAGGATGATTGGCTTTTTAAGGGAATTTTCAGAAAAAGTGTGACTTTACCCAAATTTGTGTTAATACCGGCCCCTACATCATGGCCCTCGGGTCAGATGAAACACAGCTGTCAAGGCCACCCAAAGGCAGGGCAGGATGTCAATGTGCTTCCCAGCCAGTGTGTTTCCCTAGCCCCTCATCACGTGCCTCTTCCCCACCATCTGGCCCTCAGCTAGACATTCTGTGCTCACTGCTTCTACCAGCCCGGCCTTCCGTCTGCCCCATTACTGGCTCGTGCTGAGTCAGCTTCAAAAACATCTTGAATGCTTCTCTCTGCCCTGTAAGCACAACAGGGTCTGCAGTAACCTGGGGGCTTCAGATGTCTGACAAGCAGAATGCCTCTCAGGTAGACTGCACCTTGTACCCCTGGGCACACCCCTACTCCTGAAGACTTTTCCAACCTGATTCTTCCCATTCAATGGTGGGGAAGCTCTCTCCCTTCCCCACCATTACCTGTCCTGTCTCCACCACGCATCTTGACATAAGCTTTCACTTCCACACTGGTATTGAAGAGAGGCTGAGGGCTCTCACAGGGAGGGCAATGCGTCTTGCTCTGTCATGTGGTTCCAGTGTAACAGAGCTGGTGCCTGAGCTGTCACCAGCAGCTGTGGAACAAGCAGCCTGGTGGCCTCGGACAGGCTGTCCTGCCATGGCACAGACATCAGTGCTGGGCGTTGAGTTGAATATAGCAAACTTGGGACATCTGGTTGACAGTACCTGAGGGACTTCTTTAACTTGAGATTTAAGAAGAAACAAAACGAATGAGATGAGAAGGAAGAGGATAAATGACCCACAAATAGATCATTGTTTAACAACCTGCCGTCCTAAATAATATATATGTGTGTAATGAGTTAAGGGAAAATTCCATTTATGGTTCTCTTGTCAGGAAGACTATGTGGGTGCTTGGGAGAAATATTTTATTTGCTTCTTTGCACTGGGGGGTGAGACCCCTAAGGGGCCTTCCCTGGCAGCAACAGATGCTAGCCTAAAAACAAAGAGGGCCTTTGCTGAGTAGGTATACAAGTTGGGGACTGAGCTGAGCTGTTTGATGGAAGAGATGGAGAAGGAGAAAAGATCTGAGCAAACAAACTTCTCTGGTGACCACATTTACAGCGTTTATGTAGTGTGCAATAGAAACTAGTTCTTCTGTTTAGCCTATGAATCTTCCATAAACTCTTTTTTAAAATCTCAAAACATGAATATGATTAGATTTTTTCATATCATGGAAATAGAATGGCACCAGGTCTGCCTACCAGATACTACAGGATCAAGCCCATGTAAAATGGGGAAACCCTTACACCCCAAACATGGGTATGACACAAAGGGGATCCACTTTCTCTGTTTCTTGCTTTTTGTGCTAAACTTCCTGATGACTGCAGGGCTTTCAAGGTGTGTGTGTGTGTATGTGTGTGTGTGTGTGTGTGTGTGTGTGATTTCCAGTGATTATAATATAAGAGCTTTGTCCTTTTACCACCAAATTCTCTCTACGATCGCTGCTGTTGCTGCTACAGCTGGCATCTTCTTACGGCCTCAGCACATTTGTGTGCCCTACAGAGTGCCAAGCTTGGCTCAATATGGGAGTATCTCCTCTGGGCTGTGCTTTTGTTCTATTTTGACTATTTGTCCATGAAGATGGCTGTCAGATTTCCTGGTTCTCCAAGTGACTCTCCACCCTTGGACATATGGTCACTGCATCATGACTTCACAGATCACACGTTGCTTCCCACCTCAGTACATAACCCATATGTCACCCATTCCTTCACTTTATCGAGCATGTTCTTTGTGCCTAGCACTGTTTTAGTTCCTGATTCCATGAGAGAAAAATGACCAGCAATGAATAAACAGGTAGATAACATGGACTGGAGAGTCTGCCTTTGCTACTCCAGAGTCGGTTCCCCTGCCTCCCTCCCCCCGTCCATCTCTACCACTGCATCCTCGGGCTTCCTGACCTCTGGCTTCTGGTTGACTTGGGCCAATGTGGGGCACCAGCAAGAGATGGAAGGTCAGAACAACAAAAAGGGGTGGGGGGTATTTATTCCCCTGGCCCTCCTTTACCAGGTGGTCACTTGGCACCAGCTATGCTCCTGTACCTACGGCCACGTCTCCTGATGGAAGGCCTCTCCACCATGCTCACAGCTTTCTCTTGGCTCCAGTATTAGCTTCCTTCTCTTGTTCCTTCAGGGTCAAGCTTTTCTTAAAACAGCTTCCTGTATGGTTAAATGCTGGATGTTTAACCACCCCTGGTTGGTTCTCTTAACTCTGACCACATTTTAAAAAATAGGTCTTTCATTCAATTACCCCCAATGAACGTATCATCTGTTTCCTACCAGGATCCTGTTTCATACAAATGTCAAATGAAAAGAGCGCACGCACAGACGCACACACACGCACACACATGCACACACACACGCACACACACGCACACACACGCACACACACACACACACACACACACACACACACACACACACACACACACACACACACACACGCACACACACACACGCACACACACGCACACACACACTCGCACACACACACTCACACACACACACACACGCTCACACACTCACATCAGGTAAGGGATAGAAAATGAGAGGGAAGGAGGGTTCACTAGTATTGAGTGAGGGCTAGTCGGGGAAGGCATACCTGCAGAAATGGCACTTGAGAAGAGACACAAGGAGGAAGAGAGAGTAAGACACACCGGTGGCAGGGCAAAGGCATTCCTGGCAGAGGGAACCGGAAACGCCAATGCTGGATGAGGGGCCTTTCTCAGAGTGTTTAAAAGTCTACAAGAGGTGCAGGGAACAGAGTGAGGAAGCGGGCAGGGACAGCAAATGAGATCAGAGATGTCACAGAAGTCCAGATTAGTTAGGGCATTTGTCAAGGACTGAAAGTTACTGTGCCCCCCAAATTTACCTGTTGAAATCCTAACCCCCAGTGTGATACTATGAGAAGGTGGGGTCTTTGGTAGGGGATTAGGTGATGAGGATAGAGCCCCTGTGAATGGGATTAGTGCACTCATAAAAGAGATCCAAAAAAACTCTCTTGCTCCTTCCAGCATGTGAGGAGTCAGCGGTCTGCAACCAAGGAAAGAGCCCTCACCAGAACCCAACCATACTAGCACACTGATCTCAAACTTCTAGCCTCAGAACTGTGAGAAATGAATTTCTACTGTCTATCAGCTACTTAGTCTATGATACTTTGGTATGGTAGCCGAAACAGACTAAGATAGCCTTACAGAGCATGGTAAACACTTTAGAGTTTATTCTGAAAGAAATAGGAAGTCGTTGGAGTGTTGGAGCTGGAAAAAAAATAACAACATGATCTGACTATTTTTAACATCACTTTGATTGCTGTGTGGGGAACACACTGTAGAGGTATAAAAATAAAAGCCAAGAAAACCATTAACAGGCAATTCCAGTTGTCTGGGCAAGAGATGATAGCAGCTTGGACTAAAACATAAAGGCAGTTGAGTTAAGAGCCAGATGTTTGATTTTATAAATGTTCATTTGAGATGCTTATTCTATATCCAAGTGAAGATGACAAGGAGGCAATGGATTTTCAGCTCTGAGATGTGGAGGAGAGGTCAAGGCTGGAATTATAAATTTGGGGATTATTAGTCTATACATGGCAAGGAAAGTCATGGACCTGGGTGAGGTCATCTTGTGAGTGAAGTCAATGCCGATGAAGAGGTCCAAGGGCTAAGCACAGGGGCTATCACCATTTAGAGTTCAGAGGATCCAACAGAAGTGACTGAATGGAATAGAAAGGGGTTCAGAGAATGGCCCCAATAAGTGAATAAAGTGTTTTAAAAAAAAAAAGAGGGAGTAATCAACCACATTAACATCAGATAGGGCTGAGTTAATGACTGGATTTGGTAGTGCGGAGCTCCGTGGTGACTTGGAAGGGAGCTGTTTTTGTCGGGTGGGACAGATGAAGCCTAAACGGGCTCGAGAGAGAGAATAGGAGGAAAGAAAATGGAATCAACAATGAAATACAAGTCTTCTGAATATTTTACTATAATAAGCATAAAATGGAGGAGGGGATACACGGTCAAGGAAGGCTTTGTTTGATTTTGATTTGCAGAGAATGATCTACTAGAGAGGGGAAAATCATAATGTGGGAAAGAGAAAGAAGCTAGTCATGCAGGGGAGAGGGGTTGGCCTTAGATCAGAGCCACCAGTTCATGCCTGATTACAAGAGGAAGACAGGGAAGATGCAGATAGAGATGGGTGAGTAGTTGGAGTGGTGGAAGCTTGTGGAAGTTCTATTCTGAATGTTTCCCTTTTTTTAGCAAAAAAATAAGAAACAAGATCAACTGAGAGTAAGGAAGGAGGAGGAGGTATTGATGGTTTAGGAGATAGAAGGCGAAAAATGGACATCTAAGAGAACAAAGAATGCGTTATCTGGAAACAGACCACTGGACAGCATTAATTGTCCCCTTGAGGTTTGTGGTCACGCTGACCAAAGAATTTTGAATGACCATACAGCTTTCTAGTCTGACCAGTCCTCCTGTAAGAATACACGTGTTGGCTCTACGTCATGAGGTCCGGTGTGCCATTTTCAGTAGGCCCTGACCCTTCAGAAGCACTCACCCCTTGGTTCTCATCTCTCGGCATATTGAGAGACCATTTCCCCAGTACCACGGATTTGGGACGGACGCCCTTCCAGCGAGGTGGTGCTGGGAAGACTGTGCCCCTGGAAATGACAACACAGCCTTCTCAATTCTTCCTATTTCTCTAATTTCAAAGTGTGTTATCTGGAAGACATGGAATAACGTGATCACTCTGATTTCACTCCCCTAGGCATTGTGTCAGGTGCTTCAGGAGTACAAAGACTAGTAGGGATCCTGCCTGCACTCCATGAATGCATAATCTGGTTGGGGAGCAGTGATTCATACACAACAAGCTCCTATGGACAACAGCTAAGCCCACTTGACTGTGAGCACTTCCAGGGCTGGAGCTGCAGATAACTAGAGTAAGGGTATGTGCTTCAAATCAGATGCAAGAGAGCAGGAAGGGCCTGAAGACATCAGGGGAAGTGTCTACTGGGGCAATGGGATGTAAGCAGTTATTAGGCATGCAAATCATCTTGTGGGCTTCCCAGTGTGTGCATTGGAATATGTTAATGAGCTCAGTTTTCCCCAGTGCTGAAGCTCTGTTCTATGCCTTGGAACTGGCCACCCTGTCAAAATATGTGGACACAGCATACCCTGAATCCAGACCTCCCATGGAGAATCTGAAGGGAAGAGAGAAAGAAGTACTTCCATGTTGGCTGCCACCACCTCACTCCCTCCCAGGCAGCTGGATGCAGGAACCTTTGCCCATAATTCTCAACTCATTTCCTTTTCAAGATGTTTTAACCATTGGTATTTGTTTTAACTACAGCTTGCCCATATTTGGGGGTAAGGAGACATCAATGGAGAGATATAGTCCCAGTATCCCAGGATGGCCTCCTTCCAGTTCATGGAAGTCTGGGATGTGAACATCATCTCTATTCTGGATGGCTTATGCTTGAGCAGTAATTAGCTCAGTTAGCCTGTTTAAATTAGTAAGCTGTAAGAGTGCAGATTGTTTCATAGTCATCCTGTGGTTGGCCTTGGCCTGATGTTGAGGCACCATAGGAAATACCATGTATTCTTGCTGAACTCTAATGCAAAGTCAAGTGCCACAAACCATGTACTTAATTTTTAGATTGTGCCAGTCATTCCTTAGACATTATTTCTATTTCTTCACAGTGATAAGAAACCCACCTAACAGCTAATATTCCAAAGATCCTAAACAAGTCTAGTTCACATGTAACCTTAAAGAGGTGGCAGAACCTGCATTATAAAAAGCAATGGAAATATTGGTAGAGAGTGCCCTGGAGTAAGTATCAGAGATTACTGAGAATACATTTAGGGATATCATAGGGAATAAAATGATACCTAAGAAAAGAAGTGCATAAAATTAATGTAGTTTGGGCTTAATGGGGCAGACCTTAAGAATTGTAAGAGTATCGAAGACAAAGGGCAATAGAAAAGATGAAAACCAATTTAGGTTAAACAAAGTTAGACTATCATAGAACTCATTTCCTGAGTCATGTCAAAAGTTGACTGTCCTTTGCCATGAGTGGACAAATAGTATAGCCTTCACTCAGCACCACGCTTTCTAATCAGCATTCTCAGGCTGATGTCTATTAATGGCGAGAGGTGGTTACGTTTTTAGAAAAGAATAAGCAACCCGTGGAGAAATTTTCTCACTAGACAAGCCTGTGTCAGAAGGAGAGAAGGAGTGTGCTTTTCTTAGAGAAGAGACCTGCACTGGTTGAAAGGAAAGTGGAAACCACCCACCTTGAAGCTCAGGCGTGGTGAGGAATGATGCTTGCTTAGGCAAAGCTGAGAGGCAGAATGGGGAGCACATGGGGTCTGTGGATGAGCTGGTAGTTGAACCAGTGAGAGCTCTGTGGAAGGGCCTGCCTGGTCTGGGAGTAGAGCAAGGATGGGACTGAATGGAGAAAATCATTTCGGAGCCAGACAGAAGGGCTAGCTGCCCCAGAGTGTTTGTCATTCATACATTCACTTGGCAACCCAGCTCTCTGCTGTTATTTAACATCATTTATAGTCAGTATCTCCCCAACTACGTGGTCATACACTCAACAGCAAGTTTTTATGTTAGTGATTTAATAGGTTTATGAGGTAAGTATGATGACTGGCTCCATTTTGCACAGGAGGAAACTGAGGCAGAGGGCGAGATGGGTAATCAACTAACCCAGGATGACACAGTTAGGGAGTGGCTCCTTACATCTTTATTAAATAAAGAGTAAATCAATGAAGAGCAATATGCATTTTCAAAATTATCCTTTTCAACTTTCTTTCTCAAGCAAATTTAAGATGCCACTTGGAATTTATAATTAAAGTAAGGGAAGCAAACTATTTGAAGGGAACAACTCAAAGTGGGTGCACTGAGATAGCAAAACAGTCTAAAGGTGATCTTTAATTAGTTTAATTGACTGTAAAATGTAAAACAGTGAAGTCTGTTATCTAAAGCGAGAAATAAAAGACAATTTGAAGTCAAAGATAACAAATTTCAGCACTCAAGAGATTTCTCTCTGGAAATCAACTTTTTTGTATATGCCAACCAACTGGAACTCATCAAATGACTTGCCAAAAGTCCACGAGGTCCTAGCAGGACATACAAGAGCCTGAAAAGATGTAGCTGTCTCTTTCAGGGCCTTACATGTGAAAAAGGATTCACCATGAGAATTCAAAAGAAAACTGAGCTGGTGAGGGTGAAAGGACAAGCTTTAGGGCATGCTTTCACACACCCTGACGTTTCCACCAGGTGCATAGCCCCTGACCACTCTAGACAATGAGAAATCAAGGAACCCAAAGTCTATAGGCCCTGAAAGTCTACTATTTATTTTAGTATTTATGATTAAAGATGTATCAGCACTGTCATTGGTCATTCAGTCAGTCAACAAGCATTTTGGAGGACCTACTACGTGCTGGGCTCAATACTAGTTACAGGTTTGCCAGCATAGAGAGCTGTTCCTAGAATTTGTGCAGTGAAAGAACCCTCTTTTCTCTATAGAAACCAACCAGCTGGAGTTGCATGTTGCCTCAAGTCAGCATCAGCGAGAGGACCAGCTGGGCTAACAAGTCATCTGACCAGCTTTTATCCAATGAACAAGTTGCCTTCTTCTTCACCTTCTCATCACCAAGGCAACAGAAGTAGGCCTGAAGCTGTCCATCAAGTGCCCCAACTTCCAGCCCTCTGCCCCTTTGCTGACATTTTCCTCAACTCCCCCTGACTCTCTTGCTTCCTCCACAACACTTGTAGCCACTGCTGTACCTAGTGTTGACACTCATATTGATCAAAGCTGCCCTGGAAGTTTCATTTTTACTAGATTTCACATGTCTGCTGCGTCACTGGGGAATGGGTACAGACATTTTACCCTCAGAATAAAGCCCTGCAAACAGTTGCTACCAAGTGGGCTGGCTGAGATGAAAAGGAAAATGGGGTTAGTATTTACTGAAACTGGTCAGGCTCAAGTGGAATTTCCCGAAGAGAAAACGGCAGAACACCCTTCTGTTTCTAGTAGGGGTGGAGAGGTTGGGGGAACCAACGTGGGAGTGGGGCGTGAACAAATCAGTCATAGGACAAGAGAAAATGAGCGGGGCTATATCTTTTTAGATGAAAGATAAAAGCCTTCAAAGATGCAGAATGGTAGAGAAAATAATCTAATATTACCCAGATTAAATAAACGTTAACATTATGCCTTTTCACTTCAACTCCTTTAAGAATAAAATGTTACAGATCGAATGGAAGCCCCCTTTGATCTCATTTTGCCCCACCCCATGTGCAGATAATTTTCAAAAACAGTGAGTGCTACTGAGTCATATTGGGATCATTGTTCACAGTCTTTCTTTGGTGGTTGCTTCAGATTAAATAAAATAAAGCTTTGTTAACTACAAGTTTGTTAAAAACATGTGCATAATAAAGCAAACCACACCTGGTTCATGTGACATTTCTTAGAGACAGTCACTCATTTTATAGCCTGAAAGAAGTGGAGACTTAACATGATTTCTCTTGACTATCCCCCATTAGGCTCTGGGAAAAAATACACCCCTCTGGGCCTCGATTCTGAAATTCATCTCTTTCAACATTTATATTTCACATGTGGCATGTATCATTTCTGTAGCTAACTAGCACATCCTCCTGAGAACATTTCCCTGCATGTGTAATATAAATCAACAGGGATTGATGGGTCTGAACACTTTATGTATATCAAGTCTTTTAATCTTCACAACCCACTGAGGTAGATACAGTTATTATCCCCATTTTCCTGATGAGAAAACTTAATGTACTGTCCTTTGCCTACTTCTGTGAAGGAAAAAATGTGGCTGTCATGAGCTCTGTGGGCCAAGTAAACTGAAGCTCTCACCCAGTTTTATGTTATTGCACTACGTAATTACTGGGTCTTTAATAGCCTAAGGCTCCAATCCCTCCCGTGGCTGTGCAGTGCCTGCTCATATTGTGGCTACTCCCCTGACTTCCTTCAAATACAGAGTTTTCATTTCTTCATAGAGAACTCACTAGAAGATGAATGTCTCATTGGACCCAGATGGCCCATTTTGTACACAGGAATATGTTAGATATCCATCTCCTTGAGCTTAAGGAAGGACTGAGACTCCAGGAAGGGCACATCAGAGATGCTCAGGAGCAGGGGCAGGACACAAGCCATAAACAGATGCAGGGGGAGTGGGGAAGATGGCAACCCCTCAGCCACAGTGCCTCCCTGTCCTCTTCCTTTCATTCTACCTTCTGACCATCATTCTCTTCCCTGCTGGCCTGGCCAACTTAATCGTCATTCAAGATCCAGCTTAATCTTACACGTCCAGTGAAGCACTCTGAACAGCTGCAGCCCCACACTTGTTCCACATTACATTGGCCATTAAAGTTGTGTAATTGGTTTCTTTCCTTCATTTTCATTCCCATTCCCTCTCCCTCTCATCAATGAACTTCCAAAGAATAGGAAAAATATCAAACATACCAAATGGCAACCACTACAAAACAGGGGTACTTGTTATTTCCTGTTTTAAGGATAAGGAGGGGAGCATGTGGAGGGGACTGAGTAGAGAAGGGGAGGTTATCATCATGGCGATCCTACACAACCCAACCCTCATTCACAGACAGTATTGTTTGGGCATTATACAACTATACAAAAATCCTCCAGCTGTGAGAGAGGCAAAATTCCCTCCTTCTACTCCAAGCAAAAAATAATTTGGATATATAAGGAATCTTCAAACGCCTTCTTTCCCTGGAGGAGGCTCAGCAGGATCTGGTATTAGAATGTATCCTATTAGAGGAATTTAAGCACAGGATAAAGGTAGCAGAGTAAGAGGGTTTAAGAACACAAACTCTGGAATCAGATTGCTGGGATCAAATGCTAGTTCTACCATTTACTAGCTGAGTGACCTTCAGCAAGTTCCTTAACCTCTCTAGGCCTCTGTTTCTTAATCTAGAAAACCAGGGTGATAATAGTAGCACCAATCCCTTAATATTGTTACAGGTTTTAAATGGGTTGATATTAATAAAACACTTAGAACAGTACTCCATACAAAGTGGCACTATGTAAGTCTTTGCTACCATTTTTCACATTCCTACCTCTTACTTCCAACATTTTCTTTGCTACTAAAACACAGCTTTCATTCAGACTGCTTATCTTATAGCTTTGCCAACAGGGTTTGAGTCTAACAGGCCTCCTTAATGTATGTGAATCATTTTTGCAAAAGCAGTCAGCAGAAATGCCTTTCAGCCTGGTATAATGGAAGGAGTCTGGCAGACCTGAGTTCAAGTGCCAGTGCTGCTCCCTAGCATTTCTGAATCTCAATTTCTTTATCTATAAAATGAAGCTAATAATACTTTCTTCATGTCATTGTAAAGATTAGAAATAACACTGGATATAAAAATCAGTGGGCAAAGAGTAGGCACACAATGGATGATAGCAAATTTGATCACCATTGGTAATGATCATTAATTGGGTTCCTCTCATGGTGCATACTTAGCATACTGTTAAAACTAGCTTTTAAAGGATAGTTATTACCTATATTCTTGAGGTTTCTAAGATTTTCTACAAGAGTTTATAGCTTCTGTTATTCAAGCCAACACGGGCTCTGTATCTATGTTACCATGAAATTCTAATGCTTCCTACCAATTAAAAATGAGGTGCTAAAGAAACCTAAAAGTAATTTGTAAGCTCCTTTATTGAGACATGATTGACATATAAAAAGCTGTACCTATTTTATGTAGACAACTCAATGAGTTTACAGATTAATATACACTCATGAAACTTTCACCCCAATCTATGCCATAAATATATCCATTATCTTCCAAAGTTTCCTCCTGCCCTCTCTAAAAATAATTTTTGCATCCTCTTTATATTTTAAACAAATACCTAGTTTTCATTATGCTATACACATTAAAATATACATTTAAAACTTTTTCAAAAAAGAAAAACTTGGCTTCAGTAGTAACTTAAAAATGGTTATCATATTATAGGCAGTGATAGTCATCACTATTTTAAAAGTAAAACCAAGTACCAACAGGATATAGTAAGATGTGCATTGCCTAAAGAAAATGTTGTAATAAAAATAAAAGCAATTACTCAAAACATTTTTGAAGTTACAAGGGATTTGTTCCTTTGAAATCATTTTCAGAATTTAATAAAAAATTTTTTAGAAAAAAGATCATGAATAGCCTTAACCTTCTTCAGAAGACTCAATGAAAGCATGGCATATTGGAGCTATAAGCAGTCCACCTACAGATAATTTTAGGACAGTTTCCCCATAGATTAGGAACTCGGCCTAAGAGAAGTGATGAAGGTAGCCAGGGTCAGTTCTCTATGACCTCTCCCACCACCAGCCCCTCTCTGGACCAGAGTTCTTTTTTTTTTTTAATTGTTAGACTTATTGGGGTGACATCTGTTAGCAAGGATAACATAGGTTTCAGGCATACAATTCTACAGTGCATTGTCAACTTGTTGTATAACAAGTTCACCACCCAGTGTGAGTTCTCTTTCCATCACCATACAGAGTTCTTATATTGCACTAAACTCATGGGCTACTGCATTTTTTCTCTGACTGTAAAAGTAGATAAATGTGAGAAATTATATATATGCACCCTAAGGGAGAGAATTTACACCTCTGTGTGTAAGATCAGTAAGAGAAAGGTGAAAGGGCAACATGGTTGAGAAACACTCTTTTAACATAATTTTGTTTTATCAATGACTGACTATTTCATCCATTTTTAAAAATTATCTAAAAACTATCTTAGTCAAAAATGCATTTCTTGGTGAGGACAAAAAGGCTTTGACTACTCAAACATACAAACTCACCAGAAGGCACATACCGAATATTTACATCAGGTCAAGTGGATCACAGAAAGAACCCCTGGAGCAGTTGTATTAGTTAACCCAATATATAATGTTGTAATGTATGTTTATGGAAAGCCCCTTTATTCTCAATGACTCAAATAGAACAAAACCTTCACAGATGCTTACGTGCAAATTCTATTCTCAAGCAGACCTACACTGTCCCTCTTGATGCTCCTGAGCACTCAGGCTCTCCACAGAAACCAGCCAGTACCCCAGGTGGGCACTGAAAATGGCTTTGATCAGGTACCTCCACAGTCCCTTTGCAATTCCATTCTCTTGCACTTTGTAAAGGGCTATCCGATACCAGGATTAGAGACACAATGCAAATACAAAATCAAAAATGTCCCCCATTGTCCTGGTGTGACTTTCTTCACTCAACATTCCATCCTGTGTAGGGAAGCCACCCTCCCCAGATTATCTGGGGAGGGGAATTGTCGAGGCTGACATGCTTTGGTGGGATGAAGAGAGTAACTTGCTGAAGTTCTTATTATATTCCTGCTCACATAGCATCGTCAGCTTTCTGATAACAGAGAAGAGAAATGAAGATCCTTCCTGCCAGGCACCCCAGCTTCCTTAGCGCATGTTCTTCATGATTATTTAAGTATAAATGTGAGTTATTTGGAAATCTTAATTCTCTACTTTTTCTTCCTATTAATCAACATTATTGTTACTTTGTTACTTGTTAGCACCTCTACTAGAGAACACAAGAAAGGAAATGAAACTTACCAATAATTAGACCATACTAAGAATATATTTGTTCCATCAATACTGGAAGGAAAAGATGTGGTTAAGATGCCTTAAGATGTGACTTTGGCCACTAAAGAGAAAATATGACTTTGTTGAAGAGCTAAATTTGACTTGGTTTCAGAACTAAAGGCATGTGATTACTTCATTTAATAAGAAGTCCATGGGTAAGCAGTGAGATGGTCCAGCAGTGTGACCAAGGACCCAGGCTCTTCCTATGTCTTGGCTTTTTATCTTCATGCTTGTTTACATGTAGAGGTCACCCTAATTTCAGGCATCTCTTTCCCTTTCAACTGCTTGCAAGACAGGAGGGAGAAGGCATGGAACAGACTTGCTTCCCATGCCTCCACCACTTTATCTAACACAGTAGTTCTCAGCCTTCCTAATGCCACAACCCTGTAATACAGCTCCTCACGGTGTGGTGACCCCCATAACATTACTTTCGTTGCTACTTCATAACTGTCATTTTGCTACTGTTATGGATCGTAATGTAAATATCTGATATGTGTTTTCTGATGGTCTTAGGAGACCCCTGTGAAAGGGTCGTTCGACCCACAGGTTAGGAACTGCTGATTTAGGAAAATAACCCTTCCCAGAAACCCTCCAGTAGACTGCCCCTTAGGTCACAGCAGCCAGGCCTAGCTGTATGGGAGACTGAGCAAAGTCATATTTCATTTTCCAGTTTCTATTCTATACTGAAAAGTAGGCAGGGAAAGAAGGGTCTGCAGTGACTACAGGGTTAGCCAATCAGTAGTATATGGCATAGGTGAAAACGGTCTTGTTTGTCAAACAAGAAAATTGAGGCCAGATCAATGACCAACGAAATTTTTGTATAACCCCAGGCAGTACAGCTTAAGCCATATATTTAAGTAGATTACATATTTAATTTTCTGAAGTATGTCAGCTTGGTTTAATATCCCAGACAACTCAGGAAAGGCAGTCACATTATTAACCTGAATCACCTTTGTAATTCATCCCAAAGTTGAGACTGTTTCCTGAATGACCTAGGTAACTGTAGCCATGTTCCTATTCACTACAGTCCTACAAATAACATTACCTGGAAACTTCTAATGACAACTGTAAATTATTAACTTTGTAGCTTAAATATGGAAATGAGAGTTTCAAAATTATCCTCCAGTATGAATATTAACAACCCCAAACTAACAACACAAGCTTCATCCTAAATAAATGGTCACCATAAACCAAGGGTATTGACACAGGTTGCATGGGCTGTGGATGTCCTTAGACACGCCAAGGGAGGAGTGGGGATGGTGTCACCAGGCTGTGGGTCTGGGAGCTGAAGAGGACCAGACTAGGGCAGGAGCAAATGGATGGGTCTCTACCTCTGCTCAGGCAGTTCCCAAGACATCTGTGTGACTGTAAAGTGACTATATAGTAGCGAAGGCAGTGAGGAATAGCCTTCTACTCTATGGAAAATTTGCTTTGGCAGAGCTTGGAGGGAAGGGGGATTTCACCTCTTCAGTCTATTCTCCAACTAAGGCATTGTTCTGTCTAACCAAGCCCAGAGAAAGACAGAGGCCTCTTTGTTATATGCAGGGGAAACCCACATTAGATATAGCATGAAGGCCCATTTTTTCCAGTTGTGTCATTATGTAATTCTGTGCATATGAAGACTAAGAAATAAGAACTAGTAACCATGGTCTTGCCCTATTGTACACAAATGTTTTTTTGTTCCCTAATTCTAATTATTTGCTCTAGAGAGATACGGAATACTAGAGACAGAAGGAGCTCTAAAGACGATCTACTTAGACCCCATCATTTGACACAAGAACAATAGCAACAACAGAAACACCCTAATGATGCTAGGAAAGTAGCCACACTGGAACCACACCCAGAGCTCCTAACTCTCAGTCCGACTTCCTCTAAGTATGTTACATGAGAAATAAAGTGCTGACTTCTGTTCTGTGGTTTTTTTCTGGATTGCCTATCATAGAAGACATGTCCCTTCCTGGAATCCAGAATGCATCTTACTGTGAAAAAACCTGTTTCATAAATAGCAATTGTTAAAGGTGAAATCATACTACACCTCAAGTATAGTGTGCTATTTTCTGGGTTACTAGGTATTTCTATGGAAAAAAAATGTATTTAGAGTTCCAAATAACCAACTTGCACATGCAGTTTTAGAAGAAAGATGGCTCATAAATAGCCTGAGACTATAAACTGCATAGTATAGTTCTTGGAAATTCTTGCATCATCTCCATGGTCACAGATACCCAGTGACTATAAAATGGCAGCAGAGGGTGGTAGGGCATTCCCCAGGCATTTCAGAAGAGCTGCACCTCTAGCAGCTGAGGCAACAAGTCCTTCCTAGAGATGGCTCTGTGGTACATCTCCACATCCATCCCAGAGATTCACTGAGGTAGACACTGCTGGTGTGGTGGGCACAGGGATGCACCACCCAGATTCCCTGTCCAAGAGGGACTCACTGCCCACCTGCAAGGAGTATGACCTATGGACGGCCTCCTGCTGTCAGCTCCTTCAGGGCCAGCCTCAGCTAGAGAGAGCCACTTTGCCCAAGATTGTGGCTTTCTGACATAGTCTGCATCTAGTGACTGAGCAAGGAAGTGGGACAAAGCCCAGACGCATTAGTTCTGGGCTTTGGGAAATGCAGGTGGACTACTGTCTATATTTAGAGCTGTCCAGAGCCCCGCAGAGGGTTGGCCGAAGTTCTATTGGGGCAGCATTGCAGTTCAACATTTTCTTCTGCCCAATTCTGCTACCTCCTGATTTCTTTGACAGGTGTTTGTTAACTTGTTTTATAAAAGACTGTATTTTTTAGAATAGTTTTTGATGTATAGAAAAATTGAGAAGACAGTACAGAGTTCCCATGTACCCCATACCCATTTTCCCCTATTATTAATATCTTACATTAGTATGATACATTTGTTAACAATTTATGAACCAGTATACTAATATTGGTTATACTAATATTGATATGCTAATATTAACTGAAGTCTGTAGCTTAATTAGATTTCCTTAGCTTTTACCTAATATCCTTTTTCTGTTACAGGATCATGTCCAGAATACCACATTATATTTAGATGTATGTCTCTTTAGGCTTCTCTCCTTTTATAGATTTAATTCTAATAAGTAGCTTACTCCAAATTTTATTTTATAATCTGCTTCCGTGGAACCCAATCCATGATAACGGGTTGCCTACCTAACAGCCATTCTCCCTTCTTGCTAACAGCATCCCAATTTCTTATGGGCAGCAATCGGCCCAACCTCAAGACATGAATCACATGGATCTATTCTGACAGGGGAATCCCAGTCTAGTTTGCTGGTGACTGACCCAGGGATGAGCATGTGACCCAGTCTTGATCAACCTAACAGCGGGAGACATCTGCCAGGGAATTTCTGGGAAGATTTTCCTTCTTATAAAAGAAAAATTATCGTGAGAATCCAAGGAGAACGGTTTTTTTCACTCACTTCTCTCCCTCCCTGCTGAAGGCTCTGTCTTGTGAACTGAACAACTTCGGGCAACCAAGCAGCCCAGAGGGATAAAGGCACCTGGATCTTTTATGACATCATTAAGCTGCAGAACCAACACTGGAACTGAGATTCTTGTCACATAAATAAATGTCCTTAAGTTTAAGTCACTGTCAGTTGAATTTTTTGTTCCTTGCTGCTGAAAGCATTTCTAACATATGCTCACTCAGACTGGCACAAGAAAAGGGTTTATTATAAGGATTCACCTGGGTAACAGGGAGATAGAGTTTTATAAAACTTTAATAATGAGTCCAGGCCTCACAGGGCCTGAAATGAAGAGTCATTCTAAATTGAAGGTAGAAATCCTTACTTGTAATTTTAGAGGTCTTTACTCCAGTGCTTAACGCTGTCTTTTCTCTCCTTATAACTTGTGCTTCCTCACACATAAGGAATCTTAAGTTTTTCGTAAGTTAATAATCTTTTAACATCAGCTTCCACTAGAAATTGTTGAAATCCTTCAGAGAAAGAAAATCATTGACTCAGCACATCTTTTTTTACTAGGCCACACTTGTCTTTGGCACCAGTATCCTGTCTTTGTCCAATCAACTACACTTGGAGGAAAAGGCCACGTGGTATAAAACAGCCACACAGAGCTGCCCCTTCAATAGGACCGTGCTTGGGACAGTGAGTTGGTCTGCCACAGTGACACACAGGGTCTAGCACAGCAGCAAGTGAGAGTAGACAAGTGGAGATATCAATGCCCTGCATTCTTTTCTTTCATCTCTGCCCTGCCCCCACCAAATTAGTCAGGTTATAAGACTTTTTGTCTGTTATTACTGGAAACATTCCTGTCTCGTGCAAATAAAAGATAAAAATGCCTCCAAATAAACTGGGGTTATTATTACTAGGAAAGGAGGAAGGAAGGAAGGGAGAAAGGGAGGGAGGGAGGGAGGGAGGGAGGGGAGAAGAGAAGAGAAAACAGAGGGGAAAAAAAGAAAGGGAGAGAGGGAGATCATTGTCTTTGATAGGCACAGACAGATGTTGATGACAAAGACTTGGAGCATTAGCAAGAGAGGGAGACAGAAAGCAAAGCCATGGAGGCTTGAGGTCCAAGTCAGCTCCCAACTCAGCCCAGAACCAATGGCAAACAGAGATGGTTTCATGGAAGACAGAAGTTTTAATGGATGATATAAACAAGACTAATCCAACAGGCTCCTTAGAAAGCATTCCATGGACTCAGCCAAACTGTGGGCTCATACCCTTCCACCCACAGGAGTGTCATCTCCTTCCCCTGCCATTGGCATTATGATACATTTTTACTGCACATTTCATCAGAGGACTAAATAAATTCTTTTCCAACAGGGCAAAAGTGCCCAATTTCCCCCTGGGAATAAGACAAGTAATGGGAAAACCTGGCCCAATGTATCTAAAAGCAGAGTCAAGCTATGAAAATGGGATTTTACTCCATGACTACCAGACATTTCTTGCAAGCATTTGCTGTGCAGAAAGCTTGGCTTTCATTCCTCTCTTGATTTTTCTAAGCTGGTTTTTGAACACCACTCAGTAGGTAGTTGGCCCTTTTGATGTTTGGCAATGGCATAAAAAGGATGTTATTTAATTTTCTGCAAAGGCAACCAAGCCTGTTCTGTATGTAAATAGGCAAGCTATTGAGGCATATGTGACTATGCATGAGTGAAAGCTTTCCTTCTTTGAAAGTTCAAAGTTAACATGTCTACTGAATTCCAAGGAATTGTGCATCCGACCCTGAAATGTAAAAACTAAGTCAGGCAACTTGAAGTTCAGGGTTAAAGCAATTATCAGGAAAAAAGGAACTGAAGGACTACTCTTGATGGAAAAACAATTTTTTTCTTCTTTTTCTCCAATTATCTAGGTTGGCTGTCTTCTTACCAAATAGAATATTGGCAATCCAAAGGAAAATCCAGAATGAACTTGAGTTGGCTATGTCCTTAAGAGTAAGACAAATTAGAAATCTGGCTTGATTATACAGACAGTTTGGAATACAGGCTAGTGGGAAACATTCCTTTAGCCTCAAAGGCCCAGATCGGTCACTTGTATGGAATCAAGTTGATATGTTGTGATGGAAGTTTTTAATTTGTGTATAAACAAGGCCTGAAGGGAAGAGAACAAGTCAACAAATTATTGAATGCCTATATGAGCTAGGCTGTGTGGTAGTGCCAGGCTTACAGAAACAAAAAAGGCAAACATTACCAAAACTATTCCATAAAAAAAATCTAAAAAGGACAAGCTGAAAATAAATCACAGAGTTTATGGGTCTGGAGGATGATTAAGCACTTTGAGTTGCAAACACTTTGCAGGGCTCCAGCCTACCTGAATCCAATTTAATCACCTTCACATGGAACTAAAGACCTTCTATAATTTGGCCTCAAATACATTTGTATTCTTTTCCCCTACCAAACCCCTCCAGCCCCACACCTTACATTTTAGGGTCAACTCAACTAGTTTCAAATGTACTGTGACTCTGTGGTTTTAGTCAAGCCATTCTCTCAGCCTAAAATACGCTCCCCTCCTGTATGCCCCATATTCCCCCCACCCACCACCAGTCCTCCTGCCCTAACATATCTGACTGGTGAAGCCCACTTTTTTAGCCTAATTAAATGCTAAAGCCTCCACAAAGAACATCACTGATCCCTCTTTGTCACAATTGCCATGCCCTCTCTTGGGGTCCTATTACATTTTATTTATGCCTCTTCTTGGGTGGACACTGTTTACACCTGGCATTAGAGTCATAAAGATATCTACGTCCCCCACTAGATTGTTTTTCTGAAGGGAGTCGTGGTCTTAATTCACTTCCATCGTCCTGCTAGATTCACATAGAGTATATAATCGACACATGTGCATTAATGTAGTAAACTGAGTTAAGGACAAATAAGCTACATGAGTGTGCTCTCCTAAATAAGCATAGTCAGTAAGTATGAATAAACAATGAAAATTCATTTTTTAGTATCTTTAGCCATTTTCTATATCAGCATGTTGTTTTTTCCATGGATTTCCCCTCTGGACTTCTGTAATTCTTGATATTCCTCATTTTTTAAAAACTTATTTTTGTTCTGAACCACTCTTCCTTTGTGTCTCTATCTGTACCAAAAAGTTGGACCACTTCAGGAAAGCACAGACCAACCAGTATACACGGACAGAACTTCCTTATCATCAGAAGTGCCCCTGCCCAGACCTGTCAAGGAAATGTATATGCAAAAGGAACACTCACTGCACCATCAACTGAAGAAGGTTTCTTTATTCCTGAGCACGTCAGTCAGCTACAAGAGGCAAGACCTGTGGACAGACAAACCTCAAATAAGGAGCTCCCCGTTTGTAACCAAAACGAATTAGATTCCTGCACTAGTTTTAGCTAACTCTTCCAAAGACTTTACATGGAATTGAAGAGGAAAACAAGGTCTAGGGGGAGGATTGTTTTATGTTAGGAATTACAAAATTTCAGAATAAAAGGAAGAGCAAGGAAAAGGGGCAACAGGAAACGTGTTTCCTGTATGAATTAAGTTGCTTCTGGCTTCATGGACTTTTGCTCTTTCAAGGAAAAGGGCGCTCACATTATTAATCACAGCTCAGAGACCAAGTCAGGCATTCAATCACCTGTTCAATAAACGTCGGTTGAGTGCCTCCTACGTGGCAGAACTGGTCATAAGACTGGACAGGCCAGACATGGTCTCTGCCCTCAAGGAGCTTTAATCTAAGGAAGAGGCTAGAACTTAAATAAATAGCTACACAATTAATAGTGGGAAATGTACCTGTGGAAGTGTGTGGTGTTATGGTAATGGATAATAGATGTGCGTAATCTAGTCTGTGGGCTTAAGGAAGGTCCCTCTGTGGAAATGACATTTAGGGACCAAGAAAGACAACTGGAAGCTTGCCATGTAAAGAAGTGAAAAGAATTCAGTTCAATCAGAAAGAATGAGAACACAGACACAATCAGAACTGGAAGTCAAAACAGAAAGGTAAATTTGAGGGACAAGAAAAATGGAGTGTGGATTTATATGTAAGTGGGGACCCACTTCTGACTGCCACCACTAGCCAGGCCTCCCTATGATGTGTTCTTTGAGCACCTTGTCTCTATCCTCCAGAGTTCATAACAGGGTATGTGTGCACAACAAAGAGAAATTAATATCAGCCTCCATTATCAAAGTGTAAGAGCCATGAGGGTGAGAATCATTTTATGTTTTCTTCACTATTGTAAGCCCAGCACCTACCACAAAACCTAGAACATCATATGCACTCAAAAAAATATTAATATTTGTGGAACGAGTGAATGACCAAGTAAATAAATGATTGGTATAGGAATAAAAATATCTCAAGGTGATGGGTTCTAATTCTGATTCCAGCATTAACTCTCTGATGAAATTGGATAATTTATTTAATCTCTTTGGGATTCATTTTTCTCCATGATCAAAATTAGTGTTGAATGACATTATCTCTAAACTCTTTTCCAATTCAGCATTCAAATGTGTCCTATTCGCACAGGTTTTGTTATTGTTGTTGCTGTTGCTGCTGCTGCTGCTGTTTCTTTTCTTGTTTTCATATTTTCCACTGTGTAGTGTACATTTTTCTCCCTGCTTCTCACAGGCAAAGCCCAGCACTACAGGTGCTGTCATATAAATTTAGAATTTGTAAGTCTAATAGACCCTGGTCAATAGAAGCAAATCTTGAAGAGCTCGCCTTTCCTCTGGCCAAAATTATGTGCAATATCAAAAGACTAACATCAAAGCTGATTACTTTATCAGGAGGTTCCTAGCCAAGAAGTCCTTTGATTTGCTTTTACTACTTAACACTGAGATAAAGCTAATTTTAAAAAAAAAATAAAAAACTCCTTTCATTTATATTTTTGGATCTTCCAGTAAAGCAGATTATCTAAAACCAATTAACCATTAGAGAGGTACAATTACCTCTTCTACATCATGTACTGAAACACATACTCCAACACGCATACCTACACAGGATAGATTTTCAGCAAGGTGCATTATTTTCCAGAAAAATTCTTAGAATTAACATGATTCTACTATAGTGATTTATTAGCATATGGTCTTTAACATGCCTGCCTTAAAAATGAAAGTGACATATCTACTTTTGTATCTGAAAATATACTAATAAACTAAAGTATTCCTAGTGGCAAGAGTTTAAATAGCTTATGTTTTTACTGTACTGATGGTAACAGGAGCAAATATGTTAAGTGCCTAGTGGTTTGCACTAATCTAGGTCATAATAATGTCAACAGAGATTTACAATATTTTAAATACCCAATCAACTCTGTTATTCTTTGGGTATATAAAGCTTCTTTCAGCAGGTAACATTATTTTAAACATTGGTTTGGTATCCTCTGAAACATTGCTCCTATTTCTCTCGGCCTCAAGAACTTATTCCTTATGCAAGTAGAGCCCACCTTACTTAACTCAGGATGATCATATTATAAATGCAAAAAGTAATGGCTATTCTGGCTATTTGCAAAGACCAAAAATAAGCCTTGGGTGAATATTCTAATAATACAATATAAAATACAGTAAAGGAGATTGCTCAGGTGGGATTTTATCAATTTTGTGAACTGTGGTAATAAGCCAAAGCTTAATAACCATGTGCCAAAAAGATGATGTCTTTGCAAAAAAAAGTGGCATCCATCCTAGTAGAATTCATCTGTTTAGTCATATTTGTGAAAACTTGAGCAATTTTCTTGCCAAGAAAGCTTGCTTTGCTGTCCAATTGTTTTCTTGTAGAAAAGGATTTTTATTTTGTTGTCAAGATAGCTTATATATATTGACATTTCATAATTATATATTTCCCTTTTGAATCTTCATTACAGATATATCTTTTATAAGACCATTTTATTGAGATAAAATTCACATACCATATAATTGACCCATTTATAGTATACAGTCCAATGGCTTTTAACATATTCAGTAATGCATCAATCACCACAATCAATTTTATAACACATTTATTATCCCAAAAAGATCACAGTCCAAGCAATTTTGGACTAACCACCTGAATAGTAAATAAATAGTTAGTGGACCACACTTGGGGAAGTGGCCCATGCCCTGAAAAAGTCTGCCCAGGCCTGGTCCAGAGCAACCACTAAAAATATTCTTTGAAGAAGTATAATTGATATGCTTAGAGAGGAGAGGAAATGGAACCATATTAAGAGCTTAATTAAAACCAGAGAAAGCAGAAAAATAGAAATATAAATTAGATGAAATAAGATACACCAGGCTAATGCTAATTTAAAGAAAGTTGAAGGAACTATAGAAAAATGTATACACATTTTAAGAAAAGAACTTTTAAAATTGTAATACTCAATATATATCAATAACAAAAGATGAATGCAAGTCACATTTGACTTCTGCAATTATAAGAGGTGGTCAAAGTGGTTGCCATCAGTATTTATGCAATACATAGATAACATCTCTTAAAATGTGTATACATTTTTTTGGCACCCCAGTATATTAATTTCAGACAAAGTAGACTTCAGAACTAGCAATAAAGAAGGGCATGACATAATGACAAAGGTGTAAATTCTCCAAGAAGATATAACAATCCTTAACAGGGAATGACCCCAGAGCATCTAACAACAGAGCATCATAATACATGAGCCAAAAACTGAAAGAATGGCAAGAAGAAATAGATAAATATTATAGTTGGAGACTTCAACACCCATCTTTCAGTAATTCATAGATCCAGCAGGCAGAAAATCATTAAGAATATAGTTACACTAAATGGTATCAAAAAATCAGCTGGATTTAATTAAGATTTATCAAGTAGTTCATTCAACAATAGTAGAACACACATCCTTCTCAAATTCACATGCAGTATTTATCAAGATAGACCATATTCTGGGCCATAGAATACACCTAAGCAAATTTAAAGGAATAGAAATCAGGAAGTTCCCTGGTGGTGTAGTGTCTAAAGCTTTGGCACTGTCAACGCTATGGCTGGGGTTCGATTCCCAGCCAGGGAACTACCCACATTAAAAAAAAAAAAAATAGAAATCATATAAAGTATGTTCTCAGACCACAAAGGAATTAAACTAGAATTAAATAACAAAAAGATAGCTGGAAAATTTTAAGATATTTGGACATTAAATAAAACACTTCTGAGGGTTCCCTGATGTTGTAGTGGCTAGGCTTCAGCACTCTGAATGCTACAGCCTGGATTCGATTCCCAGCCAGGGAACCACCACCCCACCACCACCACCACCCCACCACCACCACCACCAAAAGAAAAACCACTTCTAAAAAAGACTAATCAGAGGAGAAACTAAGATGGCAAAGTAGGTAAACACTGTGCCTGCTTCGTCCCATGAACACATTAAAATTACAACTAAATTACAGAACAACCAACCTGGAGAACCATCTGAAGACTAGTGGAACTGAAGTTTTACAACTAAATAAAGAAAGAAGAAGCCACGTGGAGACTGGTAGGATGGGAAGAGATGCAAAAAGCTATAGCCCCAAACCTCATTGTGGTGGCGAGAATCAGAAGTGGTATCTCAGCCACAGAGGCTCCCTCGGAAGGAATGAGGGACCCCAGCCCCAAACCAGGCTCCCCAGTTCAGAGTACTGGTGCTTAGAAGAGGAGCCCCACATCTGCTGTGGAAAACAGTGGGGATTCCAACTGTCTGGGTGGGATGGAAGGCTACTGGATACCCAGATGTCCTCTTGAAACACCCGTGCACAGACCCAGTCACCTGCAGGCACTTACCTTGTGCTCTCATGGAGACATGGTGACTTGCGTGCTGCTGAAGGCACATGGAGGCTTTGGTGTGAGAGCTGGAAGAAAAGTCAGCACTTTTCCTGAGTTAAAGCCTCCTCCCGAGCAGCTGACTGGTGGGCACCATCTTTCCTGTGTTGGGTCCTCCCTCCTTCCGCTAAACACTGCCAAATCTGAACCTGATTGGTCTGATGAGCTCTGCTCGCTCCACCCTGCTGACTCACTGGGACTCCACTCTATCCAACTCCCCAAATGCCAAAGGCACTTTCTCTGGTGAGCAGCCAGCACCACCTGCATTGCAATCTTTGGAAAACAGGCCCCAGGTGGGTGGCAACTAGTCTCAGTATGGTCTGAGACTGTTGCTGAGTAGCTCAAGGCACAGCATTGCCATCAAACAAGAATCTACAGGAGCACCAATGCAGATAACCAGGGAAACTGTGACAGGGCCCCACGGGGCACCTACTACGTAAGGCTATTCAGCAATACTGGAAGACATAGCATAGAATCAAATACAGAGATGCAGCCAAAATGAGGAAACAAAGAAATATGTCCCAAGTGAAAGAACACCAGAAAAACTCCAGAAAAAAGATCTAACAAGATGGAGGCAACAACCTATCAGAGACAAAGCTCAAAACAATGGTTTTAAGGATGCTCAAGGCACTTGGGGAAAATTTCAACAAAGAAAGGACATAGGAACCATAAAAAAGAGCCAGCAAAAATAAAGACTACAATAACTGAGATGAAGAATGGAATAGAAGGAATCATCAGACTAAATGAAGCAGAGACTTGAATCAGTTATTTGGAATAAAAGACAGCAGAAAACACCCAATCAGAACAACAACAAAAAAAGAATTAAAAAAAAAATGAGAATAGTTTAAGATTCCTCTGGGATCATGCATAATAATGTTTGCATCATAGGTGTACCAAAAGGAGGAGAGAGAGAGAGAGAGAGAGAGAGAGAGAGCAAGGAATTGAAAACCTATTTGAAAAAATAATGACTGAAAATTTCCCTAACCTGGCAGAGAAAATAGACATATAAGCCCAGGAAGCACAGAGCATCCCAAACAAGATGAACCCAAACAGGCTCACACCAAGACACATCATAACTAAAATGGCAAAAGTTAAAGACAAAGAGAGAATCCTAAAAACAGCAAGAGAAAGGCAACTAGTAACTTACTAAGGGAACATCCATAAGACTGTCAGCTGCTTTCTCAATAGAAACTTTGCAGGCCAAAAGGGACCGGCAGAAAATATTCAACATGATGAAAAGTAAGGATCTACAACCAAGATTACTGTATCCAGCAAGGCTAGCATTCAAAATTAAAGGATAGATCATTTCTCAGACAAGAAAAAGCTAAAGGAGTTCATCACCACTAAACCAGTATTACAAGGAATGTGATAGGGACTTCTTTAAGATAGGAGGGAAAAATAAAAGCAAAATTATCAATAATAGCATGACTATAATTACATATCTATCAACAGTTACTTTCAATTTAAACAGATTAAAAGTTCCAGTCAAAAAACATGAATGCATTGTACTGAGTAGAGTGTCAGACAGACAAAGACAGATGTAAGTTGATTTCGCTTATAGGTGGAATTTAAAGAAGAAAATAAGCAAACAAAACAGGAACAAATTCATAAATATGGAAAACATTTGGATTTTTTTCCAGATGAGAGGAGGGTTGGGAGAGTGGGTGAAATAAGGGGAAGGGATTAAAAAGAAGCTGTGGTACATATACACAATGGAATATTACTCAGCTGTAAGAAAAGATGAAATAGTGCCATTTGCAACACAATGGATGGACCTGGAGATCATCATGCTAAGTGAAATAAGCCAGACAGAAAAAACAAGGAACTGCATGACTTCACTCATATGCGGAATATAAAACTGAAAGCAAAGGAAAAAAGAAATGAACAAACAAATAACCCATGGACACAGTCAATAGTTTAATGTTTATTTGGGGACGAGTGGGTTAGGGAGGGGAGAAAGGGGAGGGGGTGGGAGAGGAGGGGGGAAGCTAAATATAAGGTGATGGAAAGAGAAGTCACATTAGGGGGTGAACTTATTATACAACAAGCTGACAATGCACTGTAGAATTGTATGCCTGAAACCTATGTAATCCTTGCTAACAGATGTC
>PVJL010010824.1:0-46712 GCA_004026885.1 Lyroderma lyra
CCTGGCTGTCTAAAGGCTCACACTGCTTTCGGAACTCTGGGGTGCACGAGGAAGTGCCCGCTCCATAAGTCCAAAGCTGTGGGCCTGGCCTGAGACAGCAGGGTCGACTTTGCAGCAGGCTGGGAACAGGAACTGCAGCCCTGTGTAGGTCTCCAGGGGGCTTAGAGCTGGGGTGTTATCTTTGCAGTTCAGAGTCCTCACTCAGCCCTTCTACCACTCAAAAGTTCCAGAAGCTCGCTCCCAAACTCCTTCCGTCCCCAGCTCCCCAGTCTCTCTCCCCTCCCCCAAACTGCACAGCTCCTAATAGTCAGCAGGGATCGCGCCCCGTGTGGTCTGTCTCTGCTCCCTTCCCTCTCCCCAACTCGCCCCTTTCTTGCCAGCCTTCAGGTGTTTACTTGCGATTTGTGGATTTCTCAGCAGCCAGTTTGTCACTCAGGGTCCGCTTTCTTGACTCCTGGACGGCCGTTCAATTGTGTTTTCTGGGAGAGGCTTTAGGAACCTCCTCTCCAGTCGCCATCTTGTCTTCTCTCCTAGCGTATATTTGAATCCCCCCCTCCTTTCCCACAAACCTTCCTCCTTTCCCGCTGGTAACTACTAAACTATTTTCTGTATCCAAAATTGTTTTTCTCTTTTGATTATTTGTTTATTCTGTTTTTTAGATTCCACGTATAAGTGAGATCACCTGGCATTTTTCTTTCTCAGTCTTATTCCACTTAGCATGATATCTTCTAGTTCCATTCATGTTGTTGCAAGAAGTAAGATTTTATTCATCTTTATAGTCGAGTAATACTCCATTATGTAAATGTTCCACCACTTCTTTATCTAAGCATTTATTGATGGCCATTTAGGTTGTTTCCATATCTTGGCTATTGTGAATAATGCTGCAGTAAACATAGGGTTGCTGCAATAAACATAGGAGTGCATATATTTTTTCATATTAGTGTTTTGGATTCCTTTGGATAGATACCCAGGGGTGGAATTGCTGGATCATAAGGTAGTTCCATTTTTAATTTTTTTGAGAAAATGCCATACTCTTTTCCATAGTGGTTGGACAAATTGGCAGTCCCACAAACAGTGCAAATGGGTTCCCTTTTCTCCCCATCCTTGCCAACACTTCTTGGTCATTTTACAGAAGAGAGCCATTCTGACAGGAGTAAGGTTGTATCTCATTGTGGTTTTGATTTGCATTTCTCTGATAATTAGTGATGTTGAACAACTTTTCATGTGTATATTGGCCATCTGTATGACCTCTTTGGAGAGATGTCTATTCAGGTTTTCTGCCCATTTGTTTAACTGGATTGTTTGTTTATTTTTCTAGTGTTGAGCTGTAGGAGTTTCTTACAAATTTTGAATATTAACCCTTGATCTGATGCCTTGTTGGTGAATATTTTCTCCCATTTTGTGGGATGTATTTTTGTCTTGTTCATAGTTTCTTTGCAATAAAAATTTATTTTAGTCTGATATAGTCCAATTTGTTTATTTTTTCCTTTGTTTCCCTTGCCTGAGAACTTATATCATTGAAGGTATAGCTAAGGGTAATATCTGAGAGGTTACTTCCTATATTTTCTTTCAGGAGTTTTATGGTTTATGGTATTATATTTAGATCTTTAATCCATTTTTAGTTTATTTTTGTACATAGTGTAAGAAGATGGTCCAAGTTCATTTTATTTTTGCATATATCTGTCCAGTTATCCCTGTACCATTTGTTGAAAAGATTGTCTTTACCCCAATATAAGTTCTTGCTTTTTTCATTGTAGATTAATTGACCACATAGTCATGAATTTATTTCTAGCCTCTCTTTTCTGTCCTTTGACCTATCTGTCTGTTTTCATGCCAATTTCATACTGTTTTGATAACTGTGGCCTTGTAATATAATTTGATATCAGGTAGCATGATTCCTCCAACTTTGTTCTTCTTTCTCAGGGTTGCTGTGTGTATTCCAGGTCATTTGTGGTTCCATATAAATTTTAGGATTTTACATTCTATTTCTGGAAAGAATGCCTTTGATATTTTATAGGAATTGCATTGAATCTGTAGATCACTTTGGGTAGTGTGGACATTTTACCTGTTTTAATTCTTCCTATCCATGGGCATGGAATATGTTTCCATTTATTTGTGTCTTCTTTGACTCTCTCTTCAGTGTCTTCTAATTTTTTGAGTATAGGTCTTTTACATCCTTGGTTAAATTTATTCCTAAGTTTTTTTTTTTTGATGCAAAAGAAAATGGGAATATTTTCTTAATTTCTTCTTCTGTTAGTTTGTTATTGGTGTATAAAAATGCAACTGCTTTCTGGATATTGATATTGTATCCTGCTACTTTAATAAATTTTGTTTATCAATTCCAATAATTTTGTGATTGAATCATTGGAATTCTCTATATACAATATCATGTCATATGAAAATAATGAAAGTTTTACTTCTTTCTTTCCTACTTATATGAGTTTTCTTTGTTTTTCTTATCTGTATTCTGTGGCTAAGACTTCCAGTATTGTGTTGAATAAGAATGGTGACAGTGGTCATCCTTTTTCTTTTACTGATATTAAGGTGTATGCGTTTAGCTTTTCCTCATTGAGTATGATGTTAGCTGTGGGTTTATCATAAATAACCTTTATTAAATTGACATTTTCCTTCTATTCCCATTTTCCTGTGAGTTTTTATCATAAATTGCTGCTGAATTGTGTCAAATGCTTTTATGGCATCTATTGAAATGACCATATGATTATTACTTTTGTATTTTGTTTATGTGGTGTATTATGTTTATTTATTAATGTATATTGAACCAACCTTGCATCTCAGGAATGAATCTCACCTGATCGTAGTGTATGATTTTTTTTAATGTATTGCTAAATTGAATTTGCTAATCGTTCATTGAGAATTTTTGCATCTGTGTTCATTAGGGATATTGACCTATAGTTTTTTGTCTGTTTTGTTTTTGTAGTGTTTTTATCTGGTTTTGACATCAGGGTAATGATGGCTTCATTAAATGTGTTTGGGAGCCTGCCTTCTCCCTAGATTTTTAAAGATATTTTGAGAAGTATAAGTGCTAATTCTTTTTTGAATGTTCAGTAAAATTCACCTGTGAAGTCATCTGGTCCAGGACCAGATTTATTTGTTGGGAGTTTGTTAATTACTGATTCAATTTCATTGTTACTAATTGGCCTATTTAGATTTACTGTTTCCTTTTTATTAGCCTTGGAAGTTTGTACGTTTCTAACAATTTATCCATTTCTTCCAAATTGCCAAATTTGTTGGTGCATAATTGTTCATAGTATTTTCTTATAATTCTTGTATTTCTGTGGTGTCTACTGTCACTTCTTTCATTTCTCCTTTTATTTATTAGCATCCTCTCTCTTTTTTTCTTGGAGAGTCTGGTTAAGGGTTTGTCAATTTTGTTGACCTTTTCAAAAAAACAGCTCTTGGTATTGTATTCTTAGTCTCAATTTCGTTTATTTCTGCTTTGATTTTTATTATTTCCTTCTTTGTGCTGATTTTAGGCTTTGCTTGCTGTTCTTTTTCCAGTTTCCTTTGTTTAAACTTTTTATATGAGATTTTTCTTATTTTTTCTTATTAGGTAGGACTGCATTACTATGAATTTCCCTTTTGGCACTGTTTTTGCTGTGTCCCATAGATTTTGCGTAGTTGTGTTTTCATTCTCATTTGTCTCAAGTTACATTTTGATTTATTTCTTAATCTCATTGTTTACCCATTCATTGTTCAGTAGCATATTGTTTAGACTCCATGTGTTTGTGTATTTTGTATTTTTTTCTTGTAATTGATTTCCAGTTTTATACTGCCGTGATCAGAGAAAATACTTGATATGATTTCAACTTTTTTAGAATTATTGATGCTTGTCTTGTGGCCTAATATGTGATCTATCTTGGAAAATGTTCAATGTGCATTTGAAAAGAATTTATATTCTGCTGCTTTGTGATGTAGTGCTCCAAAAATATCAATTAAATCATCTGCTCTAGCATGTCATCTAAGGTCATTGTATCCATGTTGATTTTCTGTCTGGAAGATCTGTCCACTATCCATGTCACTGGGGTGTTAAGTTTCCTACTATGATTGTGTTATTATTGATGTCTGCCTTTATGTCAGTCAATATTTGCTTTATGTATTTAGGTGCACAGATGTTTACAAGAGTGATGGCCTCTTGTTGGACTGATCTCTTTATAATTATGTAATGTCCTTCTTTGTCTTTTGTTATGGTCTTTGTTTTAAAGTTTACTTTGTCTGATATGTTTTGCTACCTCAGCTTTTCATTCATTTCCATTTGCATGAAATATCCTTTTCCATTTCTTTATTTTCAGCCTATGTGTATCTTTCCTTCTGAGGTGAGTCTTCTGTAGACTATATATACCTAAGTCTTATTTTGTTTTGCTTTTTTTATCCATTCAACTATCCTATGTCTTTTGCTTCGAGCATTAGTCCATTTACATTTAAAGTGATTGTTGATAAGTACATAGTCATCATCATGTAATTATTCATATTTTTTTAAATTTTCTTTTGTTTGCTTGTTTTCTCCTTTCTTTTGGTTAAAGAAGTCCCTTTAGCATTTCTTGTAATGCCAGCCTTGTCATAGTGAATTTTTTAGCTTTATTTTTAATCTGGGAAGCTTTTAATCTCTCCATCAATTTTAAATGATAGCCTTTCTGGGTACAGTAGTCGTGGTTATAGGCCTTTGTTTTTCATTACTTTGAGTATTTCTTGCCATTCTCTTCTGGCCTTCAAGGTTTCTATTGAGAAATCCCCTGATAGTCTTAGAAAGCTCCCTTATAGGTAAGTGATTGTCTTTCTCTAGCTGCTTTTCGAATCCTCTCTTTGTCTTTAAACTTTGTCATTTTAATTATGATGGATCTTGGTGTGGGCCTGTGTGGTTTCATCTTGATTAAGACTGTCTGTGCTTCTTGGGTTTGTGTGTCTATTTCTTTTGCCAGGATAAGGACATTTTCAGGCATTATTTTTTTAAAACATGTTTTCAATCCCTTGCTCCCTTTCTTCTTTTTATGGTACTTCTATGATCTGAATATTGTTATGCTTAATGTTGTCCCAGAGGTCTCTCAGGCTATCTTCATTTTTAAAAATTCTTTTTTCTCTTTGTTCTTCTATTTGGGTATTTTCTGCTACCTGGTCTTCCAGATCATTGATTTGATTTTCTGCTTCATCCAACCTGTTGTTGATTCCTTCTAGTGTAGTCTTCATTTCAGTTATTCTGTGATTCATTTCTAATTGGTTATTTTTTATGGTTTTCATGTCTTTGTTTATGGTTGCTATTTCCTAGTTGAAGTTTTCAGTAAGTTCCCTAAGTATTCTTATATCCTGTTTTCTAAACTCTTGCTCTAGTAGTTTGATTGCCTCAATTTCATTTAACTCTATTTCTGGTGGTTCCTTTTGTTCTTTAAATTGGGATGTTTTTTTCTGTTTTTTCATTCTGACTTCTTCTATGTGTTTGCTTCCATGTAGTAGGTATATCTCTTGTGTCTCTTAGTCTTTGGTTAGTGGCTTTATGTAATATGTGTCTTGTGTGGTCCAATAGTGCAATCTCTTCAATCTCTTGTGTGTGTAACTTAGGATTGTTCTTTGAGTGTGTTGTCTGTGTTCTTCAGTTGTAGTTGGGTGGTATGCCCCTCACATCACACCATTAACTGTCTAAAGGGAATAGCAGAGAAACCTTCAGGCCTGCTGAAGACAGCCAATCTTGCTCAAGTTTGCAAGAAAGTCTTCTCCCATTAGTAAGGTGGGGTTGGTCACTAATCCACCTATTTTGTCTCCTTGTTGACAGGACAAGTCTCTAGGGGTCTTGCGTTCACTTTTGGAAAAAAAAAAGACAAGAAATACACACACACACACACACACACACACACACACACACACACACACAAAGCAAATGTACAAAAAAACAGACAAATATATTTCCTGAGAGCCCTTGGGTCTGCCACTCATAGCATACTGTTAGCTGCCCTTGAGGTGGGGGACAGTGGCAGAGTAACACTGGAAGTTTTCCAGGCAATCTCAGATAGCCATTCCTGCAAAGGACCTAAAGAAAGTGTTCCCCTGCTAGTAGGGCAAGACTAATTAGCCTGCCTCCCAAAGTTCCTCTATGTTGGCAGGGCAACACTTCAAGGTGGTTGTGTGAACTTTGAAAGAAAATAAGGGAAAAGTATTAATAATAATAAAATAAATACAATAATTTTAAAAATTAAAAGTAAGAATTAAAAATAAAATAGAACTTAAAAAATAAAAAATACATAGAAAAATTCTAAGAAAAAAATTAAAAAATAAAATTAATAACATGAAATACAAATTAAATAAATCATGAAGAAGAGTTAAAATGAAAAGAAAGAAAAAAGAAAAGAAGGCAGAAAGGTGAAATTAAAGAGCAGAAAAGGGTCTTGTGTAAGCCCTGTGGTAGAAGATGAGAAACTGAAAAAAGAAAAAAAATCGACTTAAAAAGAAGAACAAATAATTTTTATTCTTTTCATTCCTTTCCCCCTCTCTCTTTCTGTGGGTCCTGCAGTCTGTCACTTGCAGCACACTTTTAGTTGCCCTAGAGGGGTGGTGGAGTGGCACAAAAAGTTCTCTGATAAGTTGCAGACAGCTGCTCCTGCAAAAGTATCCATGAATAATTTTCCCCACTAGTTGGGTACACCAATCACTGAGTCATCTGGAGTTGGATCAGGCAAATCTCAGTGTGTCTGATCACATTTTGAAAGAAGAAGAAGAAGGAAAAAATGAAAAAAAATGGTAATATTAATAAAAAAGTAAAATTTAATATAAAAAACTAAAAATAAAAAGTATAGATAATAAAAAATAGAAATTAAGACAGAATAATGATAAAAGGAAATTATAGAAATAACTAAATAATTTTTACAGAGCCCAGTGGTTTTTCACTCATATGTCACTCTTAGCTGTCCAAGAGGAGCAGCAGAGGGAGTGGCAGAGTAGCACTGACTTCTCCTAGGTGAGTCATGGACAGCCTTTCCTACTTTAGCTATAAAAAATAAGAAATAGCAAAAGAAAACAAAAACACTAGGACAAGGCTGATCGTTCTTCTGCCCTGAGTGCCCTACTGGGTGGGCATGGCACAGATGTAGGTGATCCGGGAAAAATTATAGGGTGTCTGTCTGTTATTTGGTGGGGAGCAACCTTTTTTTTAGTAGTTCCTTTGCTTTTTTCCTGCAACCAGCCACTTGGCTTCTGTGCAGATGGTAGGGTGGGGCTGGGCACTTGGCAGCCTAGAGCACCCGAGTTTAAGCTGTGATGGGCATGGTTTTTTGGGTGTGTAGTGAGCATGTGCAGATTTTGTTAGACCAGTGAGGACTCAGAGTTGGTCTTTTTGGGGAGGGTTTAATAAGGAAGAAAATGGTGTCCTCCTGTGTGCCACACTGGTGGCATGCTCCATACTCAAACAATGGGACACTCTAGTCCCCACCCAGATACCCCACAGCTCAATCCTTCCCAGTATAACTCTGGTTCTTCCAGTGATGACATCCCCTTGCTGAACAATAGGTGAACATGGCAAGTAGCCAAGCCCCTGCTCACATCCCACAGGAAAGTAGCTGGACTTTCAGACAACCTCCAACCCTCTAATACACATAGGTGGAATTCCAGATGATTTTAATTGTCAAATGTAACAAGTTTTCCTCTCTCCTGCAGAGGGCTCCTGGGCTGGGGGCGTGGAGCCCAATGCAGGCTCAGCAACCCTCACTCTTCTGTGTGAGCCCCTGTGGCCAAGACTTCCCTCCAAGAGCTCCCTTACTATCCATAGGCTTGAGGGCACCCCATTGCCCTACCCATCTCAATTGGGTTTCCTTCTGTATATCTTCAGCTGTTCAGGTTCTGCTCAGTCAGTCCTCTGATGTTTCCCAAGGTTGACTATTTCCCCTTCTACCTGCAACCTCGATGTGGTCCAGGAGGTTGTAGAAGAAGCATCCACCTAATCCCCCTGAAGCTGATATTTATTGCAGAATAATTTTTCTAAAAAGATTTAACTCTTCATACAAATCCGTTGCATGTAAATTTGAATTTATTTTAAATGTAAATTTATATAATAGCATTTTAGTGTTTCCTCTGACATTTTCTATAACTTATATAGGTTGTAAAAAACTGAAAGTGTTTTCATGATTTGTATCTAACTCAATATGCTTGTTTCTTTATTGTTTTATCTGCAATTACAAAGAAAATTAATTTAAAAATCATCTTTCCCATACATAACTTGTTCATGTAAAGCTTCAAGTGAAAATGGTGTTCTTCAAATAAAATTTGTTTTTTTACTAAGCCTAGGGATATTTGGTTTGCAATGTTGCAGTAATTTTTAAATGTAGAAATTTTAAGCTCCTTAAATAATTTTAAGTCCTTTATATGTTTTATTGCAATGTCCATGTGTATTCTTTTATTTTGCAATAATTCACTGATAAAATTCAGTGCCTGAACTCTTGCAGTTCTTACTGAGACATTTTTGTATAGATGCTACAGGGGTGGGATACCAGGATTTACAGGCAAGCTGATCTCCTATTGCAGGTCCTAGTATTGCCCCCATGGAGCACCTCTCATGTTCCCCAGACCATAGCCGCTATCACCACCACTGCTACTTCTGCTGTTGTCACCACTGTAGCTACCTATCTGGCTTCAGTTACTCCTTTAGGGCCTTGCAGAACCCTGGACTGCCCTAAACTGGAGAATGGGTCTCAGGCAGCCAAGTTCACTGCTCATTGTGCTTATGAGCCCAAGCTTATGTGCATGCTGCCATCAAGCGCCTCTCCACTGCTCATGCCCATACTCCATTGTGCCTTTGAATTTGATTTACAAAACACAAATTAAAAGATAAAATGTTAAGAATTTCATAATGGTGTCAGCAGAACATTATATTAATTGCAGGGCTTCTGAGATCAGGGCCTTTTTACTGCACAGGTCTTATGCACTAAAGCATATCGAGCTTGCAAGATGTGCTCACTTTGGAACACAAGATCCCTGTTTAGTCTCTGAATAGGTAGTTGCCTAAAAGCACTTAAGAAATGTTGAATAAAAGACATAAAAAGGCTCTATTTGTGTTTTATTTAAATATGTTTGAATGCATAGACACTCCATGCTCCTAAAACAAAAATATGAAACAATACTGAACTTTACTAGGCATGCCCACTCTTTTCATTTTAGAAATGCTAGTCCTGAATCATGAAAGGAATGCAATTTTTTGAAATACAGGATATAGCAGAAGTAACGCCTTTTTTTTCAGATAGATAAATATAGAAAAATTTAATAATAGTATCACAAAATAAACAAACATATAAAAATCAAGTACTTAGTTTTGGATGTTAGAAATAATATACATAATAAATTTATCATAGCATATTGATAGTGCTTCAAGATAAGATTTTATAGTTCAAATAAGAGATTATGCCAATCAGGCTGTTTTGCACTCAAGTTTCAAAAATTCTGCTTTTTATTACTAAAAATGTCTGGACTTTAGATATCTCTAATGAAGCCATGTAATACCCGGCATATTACAAATAAAGCTATGTGACTATCATCTTAATTATCTAACTAAATCCCCCTATTAAGTAATTAAAATATTAAATATTAGAATTACATATTTATGATTTTGTAATAAAAGATTTGGTATAGATTACCAGCTCATAAAAAATGGTGTTACTTCTGCTGGAACCTGTATAACTAATTTATCCCCATTTGCCTATATCTTTTTTGGTTTTAGCACTGTGAGTCCTGTGTCCCAAGACTCTCCTCCATTTCAGGAAAAGCAGGGTGAGTATTCACCCTGTCTCCCAGTCTATTGTATGTGTACAACTCCCCTTCCTTGTCTTTACTTCTTTTCAAACTATAGCTTGAAGGCTTGGCCTGAGCACTCCATCTCTTCTGGGAAACTTTTTCTGACACTTCTGGGCAGAAGTAAGTGGTCCTTCCTTTATGCTCCAGTAGAACACTTGGCATCACTTTTACAAAATTTACCACATTGCTCCCTTGGTTGTTTCTGCCATTAGACAAGAGCTCCTTAGGGAAGGAAGTAAGGTTTTTATCCATCTTTGTTTTCTTTGTGCCTAACATATTGTTTGGTACATAATATGTAATCAATGAATATTTATTGAAAAGAGAAATGAAGCATCAGATCTAAAATTGCTCTTTATCATGATGATTGAAAAACTGAACTAAACACAAATTGTCAATAATCCTTCACTTTTTTAGAAAACCATATCAGATAGTCTCAGTTTTCTTCCTAAACTCTAATCAAATTGACCCACCCTCTCAATGATGGGAGTGAGTTAAATAATTCTTTACTTACAAGATTACTTATTTCACTTTAGCCTTCTTTTACTTAATGAGATGTGTTTTATTTAAAGTGGACATAGAAAATCCATTAGTCATCAAATAAAATGTTTTTTCATTTCATTAGTCATCAAATAAAAGTTTCAGTATCACTGAACATAGTTATAGAACTGTAATATTGCTGAAAATACAATATTATCTGCATATTACACATTAAAACTTTTTCCTAACCATATTGATATTACTGTACATTGACTTTGAAAAATAGAGATAGAAGATTAAAATTTGAATTTAGACTCAGTGAAAGAAAAATAAGTTATTTTTGGAAACCACCAATTTAATGCTGACATAATGCTAAATAAACAGTCAGTTTATTTAGCATGATGAAAATATCTTGGTTGAAAATATATGATTTTTTAAAATAGTGAATGCGTTGTTTTATACCAAGAAATTCAGTTTTGTGCACTGAAATGTATGATTTCATAGATTATGACTGACAATAAAAGCATTATATTGGAGTTCAACATTGTTGAGATTATGGTGTTAAGTTTTTTTAAATATATGTTATGAAGAACTGCTTGTGGAATCCTGATGCATTATGGACATTTGCAGTGGTTAACTCCCCTTAAATATTCCTAATGTTATACTCTTAATCAGCTGTTACAGGACTACTGTAATAACTCCTGATGCTAATTTCCTGAAATAAGGCCAAATTTTAAAGGTAATGCGCACCATCTTCCTCAGACTGTCCTCACTTCAAACATCAGCCACCTATATTGAAGTTCCAGTTCATTCACACTTCTAACAAACTAGCTGTAAATTCAGAATTTTCCACTATCCTATCAGATTCAATAATACACTGGAATGACTCAGAAAGGTCAAGAAAGTGCTATACTTGTGAATAATGTTTTATAATAGCTAAAAGGATACAAATAAAAAGCAGAAAAAAGGAAGACATATATATGGCAGAGTCTGGGAGGCTCCCAAATATGAAGCTTCCAGTGTCCACTCCTAGTACAGTCAAGATATATCATCTTTCTGGCACATCAACATATAACAATATACAGAGTATTGTTAAACAGGGAAACTCACCTTAGCTTCAGTGTCCAGACATTTTATTGGTGTTTTATTGTATAGGCATGGTTGATTGGATCACTGACCATGTGATGGAACTCAATGTTTAGCTCTTCTTTCCTCCCCAGAAGTCACATAAGTCAAAGCCCTAAACATTTAATTACATAGTGGTCTTCCTGAAGTTGACAACTCCTACTGTAAATCATCTCAGTTAGCTTAAAATCTACAAGAGGACTCCATGAGTCACCTCATTAGCATAAAATATCGCAGACTACCATCAATAACAAAGACACTGTTATTACTTGTAAATTCCGAGAATTTAGAAGTTACCTCCCAGGAATTCTGGACAAAGCCTAACCAAATTCTTTATTATACAACTATTCATTGACAAATTGAAGCTATTAAGATTTCTTATGTACATACAGAGTAACATTTTTTTATCTATGACACACAGATACTTATTTTATATGTTCCAAACAGAATACAGAAAAAGGAAACAATTTTTTTGGGGGGGTTGTTCCCTGGCTGGGAATTGAACCGAAGCTGTGGCACTGAGAGTGCCAAAGCCTAGCCACTACACCACTAGGGAGCCCCCATGAAAATATTTTATTCATAAGATATTTTGATCTGTTTTCTTTAGTGCAGGCCAGGGAATAAGATCTGGGGCCACTAAAGCTTTATTCTTTATTAGTATTTTTCTTTTATTGGATAACATTCAGAACAGCAAAACAACTTTCTGAGTGCTTTACATTATTTCTTCTGTATAATCTCACTCAAAGTCTTGACGTATATATGGAATATGCAACTATTGAAATTAAATGGTTACAGTTTTCACCCTTTTCTTTGTTGTTTTCCATCTTCTGTTTATACAGGAGCATTTATTTTGTCAGTTACTTTCATACTTCAGAGAAGAATAAATAAATTTTCTTGTGTGAGAAATTGCATGTGTTGCCTGCAAGAGATATACCTCAGATTGAAAGACACATGAAAACTGAAAGCAAAAGAATGAAAACAGTTATTTCATGCAAATGGAAACAAACAAGCAAAAGCTAGGGTAGCAACACTTATATTGGACAACATAGACATGAAAATAAAGAATATAATAAGAGACATAGAAGAACTTTAGAAAATGATAAAGGGATCAATCTAACAAAAAGACATAAACCTGGTTAATATCTATGCAACCAACATAGGAGTAACTAAATAAATAAAGGGAGAATTCAAGAAGAACACAATCATACTAGAGGACTTTACCACCCAATTGACATCAATGAACAGATTTTCCAGACAGTAATTAACAAGGAAAGAGTGGCCATAAGTGATCCATTCAACCAGATGAATTGATTTAATATCTTTAGAGCATTTCAATAGAAAGGACCAGAATATACTTTCTTCTCAAATGCATTTGAAACATTTTTCATGATAGACTACATGCTAGGTCATAAACAAGTCTCAATTTAAAAAGAATGAAATCATATCAACTATCCTCTCTGACCACAATAATATGTAACTAGAAATCAATTACAAAAAGAAAACCCTGAAAAACACACAAACACGTGGAAGCAAAATTATGTGCTACTAAACAAGTTGATTAACAATGAGACCAAATAAGAAAATAAATAAATAAACAAATACCTTGAGACAAACAAAAATAAAAACACAACAACCCAAAGTCTATGGGACAAAGTGAAAGCAGTGCCATGATGAAAATTTATAACAACACAGGCTACCTCCAGGAACAAAAATGATGTCAAAAACTATCTAACCTTACACTTAAGCAAACTGAACTAAAAATAGCAAACAAATTCTAACATTAGTAGAAGAAAGTAATACAGATCAGAGCAGAAATAAACAAAAGATAGGCTAAGAAACAATATAACAGATCAATGAGAATAAGAAATATTTCTTTGAAAAGATAGACAAAGTTGATAAACTTTTAACCAGACAAATCAATAGAGCATTCAAATAAATAAAACCAGAAATTAAAGAAGAAACATGACAACAAAAAACAAAGAAATTTTTTAAAATTCAAGAAAATACAACAATCAATTATATGCCAACAAATGGAACAATCTGGAAGAAATGGATAAAGAAGAAACAGAAAATCTGAACCTAATAATTTATATTAATTAAATTAAGCCAGTAATCAACTAACTCCAAACAAACAAAAACCCAGGATAAGATGGCTTCATAGTTGAATTTTACCACACATTCAAAAAAAATTAACACTTATTCTTCTAAAACTATTCCAAAAAAATCAAAAGAAAGAGATGCTCTGAAGTTTGTTTCATGAGGCCACCATTACCCTGATTCCAAAACCACAAGCCATTACGAATTAAAAAACCAAAACAAAACTATATGCCACTATGCCTGATGAACATAGATGCAAAAATTCTCAACAAAATGTTAGCAAGCTGAATTCAGCAAAGCATTACAAAGACAATGATAATAATCATGTGAGATTTATTCCTGGTATGCAAGGTTGAATAAATTATTTGCAAATTAATTAACATGATAAACCACATAAACAAAATAAAATATAAAAATTATGTGATCATATTAATAGATGAAGTAAAAGCATTTGAGAAAACTCAAAATCAATTTATGATAAAAAAATCCTTCTAGCAAAGTGGAAATAAAGGGAACATATCTCAACATAATAACTTAATGAAGAACTAACATAAGTCTCAATGAAGAAAAGCTAAAAATATTTCTCTTAAGAACAGGAATAAGACAGAAACGACCTTACCACATTTACTCAACATAGTAATGGAAGGTTTAGCCACTATAATCGGAAAAGAGAAAAAGTCATCTAAATTGGAAAGGAAATTTTAAAATTGTTATTATTTGCAGATTACATGATATTATAGAGAGAGAGCCCTAAAGATTCACCAAAAATCTATTAGAACTGATAAATTTCATAATGTAGCAAGATAAAAAATTAATATTCTTAAATTGGTTGTATTTTGTACACCAATAGTGGATTATCAGAAAAAAATATTAAGAAAATATTTTCATTTACAATTGCATCAGAAAAATAAAATACCTAGGAATAACTTTAACCAACAAAGTTAAAGACCTGTACTTTGTGAGAAATTTATAAGACATTGAAGAGACATTGAACAAAATATAAATAATTAAAAGTATACACCACGCTCATGGATAGAAATAATAAATATAGTTAAAATGCCCATACTACCAAAAGCAATGAACAGATTCAACACAATTGCTATCAAAATACCAATGGCACTTTTCACAGAAATGGAACAAATAATTCTAAAATTTATATGAAACTGTAAAAGACCCAAAATAGCCATGGCATTTTTGAGAAAAAGTACAAAGCTGGAGATATGACACTATCTAATATCAAACTATATCACAAGGCCATAGTAATCAAAAGACCCAATATTGACATTAAAACAGATACATAGATCAATAAAGCAGAACAGAGATCCTAGAAAAAGTCCATGCCTATATGGTAATTTAATCTATTCCTAAGGAAGCAAGAATATACATTGGGATAAAGAGAGTATATTCAATAAATGGTGCTGGGAAAACTGAATGGATACAAGCAAATAAATGAAACTAGACCACCTTATTATTACTACATGTATAAGAATAAACTCAAAATGAATTAAAAGACTTGAAAGTATAAAAATTCTAGAACAAAATATAAGAGGTAAACTTTTAGATATTACTTTTAGTAATATATTTACTGATACATCTTTTCAGGCAAGGGAAACAAACAAAAAATGATCAAATGAAAGTACATCATACTAAAAAATTTTTGCATACCGAAAGAAAACAACAGCAGAACAAAAAGATATTCTACTGAATGGGAGAGAGTATTCACCAATAATACACCTGATAAGGTGTTAATATTCAAAAACAATAAAAAAATACAGTAAAGTTGCAGGATAAAAAAAATCAATGTACAAAAATCCATTGGATTTCTGTATACTAACAATGAAACTTCAGAAAAAAAATGAGGAAAAAATCACCTTTGGCGATCTCAACAAAAAAATACTTAGGAATAAACTTTAAAAAAGACATGAAGAATTTATACACTAAAAATTATAAGACACTATTAAGAGAAGTTGAAGAAGACACACACACACAAATAGAAAGATAGCCTGTGTTCATGGATTGGAAAAATTAACATAATTAAAATGGGCATATTACCCAAAGCATTATACATATTGAGTGAAATTCCCATCAAAATCCCAAAGACATTCTTTCAAGAGAAAGATAAAAACATCTTCAGATTTGTATGGAATCACAAAACCCCTGAATTATCAAAGCAATCCTACAAAAAATAATAATAAAAAGAACAAGGCTGGAGGCATCACATTCTCCAACTTCAATTATACTTCAAAGCATCAATAATCAAAACAACATAGTATCAGCAGAAAGACAGACACACAGGCCAATGGAATAGAATTGAAAACCAAGAAATAAACCCACATATACATGGACAGAAAATTCTCAAGAAAAGAGCCAAAATTATAAAATGGAGAAAAGAAAACCTCTTCAATAAATGGTGTTGGGAAAACTGGAAAGCCACATGCAAAAGAATAAATACTAACTGCAATCTGTCACTATATATCAAAATTAATTCAAAACAGATTAAAGACCTCTACATAAAACCTGAAACAATACATTTTATACAAGAAAACATGGATAGTAAACTGATGAACCTTAGGTTCAGAGAGGAATTTATGAATTTGAATTCAAAGTCAAGGAAAATAAAAGGAAAAATAAATGAATGAGACTATATCAAACTAAAAAGCTTCTACACAGCAAAAGAAATAATAAAATAAAGAGGCAACCAACTGAATGGGAAAATATATTTGCAAACAATACCTCCAAAAGAGGTTAATATCCAAAATACACAACTCAACCAAAACCAAAACCAAAACCAAAACAAACAATCCAATTACAAAACAGACAGAGGACCTGAAGAGATATTTTCCCTAAGAAGACATAGAGATAGCCCACAGATAAATGAAAAAATGCTCAACTTCATTAGCTATTAGGAAAATGAAAATCAAAACCACAATGAGATACCACCTCACACCTGTTAGAATGGCTATTATCAATAAGGCAAATAAGAACAAGTGTTGGAGAGGCTGTGGAGAAGAAGGAACACTCATATACTGCTGCTGTGAATGTAAATTGGTACAGCCACTATAAAAATCAATACAGAGGTTCCTCAAAAACTTTATAATAGAGTTACCATATGACCCAACAATTTCTGTTCTGGAAATCTATCAGAAAATTCTGAAAAAATGTTTCCATAAAGATATATGTATCTTAATATTCATTGCAGCATTGTTCACAGTGGCCAAGACATAGAAACAACCAAAGTATCCTACAATAGATGAATGGATAAAGAAGATGTGGTACATATACACAATGGGATATTACTCAGCCATAAGAAGAGATAATGGACTGCCATTTTTGACAACATGGATGAATCTTTAGATTATTATGATAAGCGAAGTAAGTCAGAAAAATTCAAGAACCATATGACTTCACTTATATGTGGGACATAAAACTGAAAGCAAGAAAGAAACAAAAATGCATGGACACAGACAAAAGTGTAGTGTTTACCAGAGGGTAAGGAGGAAGTGTGGTGTTGCAGAAGTGGGGTTCAAATATATGGTAGGGAAAGGAGAACTGACTCTGGGTGGTGATCACACAATGCAACACATAGATGATGTACTATAAGATTATTTACCTGAAATTGATATAACTTTACTATCCAGTATCACCTCAATAAACTTAATTAAAAAAAATTAGAAAGACAGATGGCAGGATATTTTTCCCAAAACTCAATTTCCATTATGCATGTAATTGCTAATGGGCAAGTACTAAAAAACAATTTTCCTTGATGGAGAAGAGCTGATAAATTGTCAGCATAAAGTTAGACTGTGGTTGCTCCAGCAATTGAAAGCCTGTCTGTGAGTTTGGTCCCATTAATGTCAGTTTTTTACAACCATATCAAAATTTATGGATACAGATGTTTATAAAGTAACTTACAACAACCCTCCAATAAAAGTGTTAACATCAAAGATTTAATAAAAACTCATATACCTCATCACCAAAAAACAAACAATTCAATTAAAAATGGTCATAGGACCTGAAAAGACATTTCTTTAAAGAGGAAATACAGGTTGTCAATAGACATATGAAAAGACTCAATGTTACTAATCATTATAGAAATGCAAATAAGAGCAACAATAAGATATCACCTCACACCTGTCAGAATGGCCATCATTAGTACATCAACAAACAAAAAATGTTGGCAAAGATGGAGACAAAAGGAAACCCTCATTCACTGTTAGTAGAATTGCAAATTGGTTCAGCCACTATGGAAAACACTATAAAGATTCCTCAAAAAAATTAAAAATAGAAATACCACATGAGCCAGCAATCCCACTTCTGTGTATTTTCTTTTTTTTTTTTTATTTTATTTTATTTTTTTTATTAAATCATTTTTATTGTTAGACTTATTGGGGTGACATCTGTTGTGTATTTTCTAAAGATATCCAAAACACTAATTTGAAAAAATATAAGTACCCTTTTGTTCATGGTAGCATTATTTACAATAGTCAAAATATGGATGCAACCTGTGTTCTCAATAGATAAATGGATAAAGAAGAGGTGCTATGTATATATATATACAATGGAATATTACTTAGCCATAAAAAAGAATGAAACCATACCATTTGCAACAACATGGATAGACTGAGGGCATTATGCTATCTGAAATACATCAGACTGAAAAAGACCAACACCATATGATCTCACTTATATGTGGAATCTAAAGAATGAATAAATGAACAAATAAAACAGAATCAGACTCATAGATACAGATAACAAACTGATGGTTATTAGATGGGAGGGTGTGCAAAAGGTGAAGGGATTGAAAAGTACAAATTGGTAGTTACAGAAGAATCATGAAGAGGTAAAGTATAGTGCTGTGACTAGTGCAGGGACAACGGAACCAGAGTGGAGGCGATGGGGAATTAAGAAAAACACACAGACACACACAAAGACATAACAGATAGCAAAACTGGGACCGGGTGATTCCCTGTGCTCTGATGAAGACACAGAGACCCTTCAGGACTTCAGCAGGTTTATTTTATAGCCCAAGAACAGCAGGGGGTGTAATTTCCTTATTGGAAACACAGTTGGCAATTCCCCATCCTTATGTCCTGAATCCACAACTTTAAGATTCCTCTGCCCTGCAGGCAATGTTGCTTTCCTCCTTCCCCTTAGCTGGCCAGAAACCACATCCTGAGTAGTGTCCTTGTTCACCAAGTTCTGTGCAGCCTTGCAAGACTCTTGAACTTTGGATTCCAAGTACACAGGTAGCCTTACTAAAACCCATTTTCTCAATAGACCTGGCCTCTGGCTCAAACACTGCTCACAGTATAGTATGGGGAATATAGTAAATATCATTGTAAAATATATATATAGTGTTAGTTGGGTACTAGACTTACTGGTGGTATCAATTTATAAATTAAATAAATGTCTAACCTCTATGCTATTCTTGTAAAACTAATATAACATAGTATTAAATGTCCACTGTAATTTAAAAAATAGTTATAGAAATATATAGTACAGCATAGGGAATATAGTTAGTAATATTCTAATAACGATAGTGTCAAATGGGTAATACATTTATTGGGGTTATTATTCTGTGAGGAATATGAAGTCTGACAATTAATTTCATGAACTCATCCTAGAAAAAGTGCCACATACTTCATTGCTGTATATCACTATGGTTACATTTGAAGTACTCCCCTTAGGAAGCTATGAACCAATGTTATTGCCTAGTCCACCCTTCAGAGAAATTTTGAAACTCTGGAATGCCCACCAGAGCTGCCATCATACTATACTTGATGTCTTGAATGTCATCAAAATGTCTTTTTTTCAATATTATCTTTATCTTTAGGTAAAGAAAAATGTCATAGGAGGCCACATCAGGTAAGTCAGGAGGGTTTTCCGATACAGTTATTTGTTTACTCACTTAAAACTCCCTCATAGACAGTGCTGTGTGAGCTGGTGCATTGTCGTGATCCAAGAGCTGTGAGTTGTTGGCAAAAAGTTCAGGTCATTTTCTAATTTTTTCATGCAGCATTTTCATCACTTCCAAATAGTAAAGTTGTTTGACTGCATGTCCAGTTCATACAAATTCATGATGAACAATCCCTCTGATATCAAAAAAGTTAGCAATATCATTTTGACTCGAGTTGGACTGGTGGAATATTTTTGGTTGTAGAGAATTGGATGACTTCCATTGTGCACTTAGATAGTTTGTGTCAGGGTCATATTGGTAGACCATGTTTCATCAACAGTGATAATGAAGCCCCCAAATCATCTTGCCTCTCCAAAAGGTCTTGGCAAACTTCAACTCTCTTTTGCTTTTTTTTCATCATTGAGCTCCTTCACTACCATTTTTGCACACACCTTTCTCATGCTGAGATTTTCAGTTAAGATTTTCCTAACTGCTTCTCTATCAATGTTTACTTGGTTTACTATGTTCTCACTGTCATCTGACAATTTTGACACACAATTCAACAAATTTTTGCAGTGTTTTTATCAGTTCTGCTTTTTCATGGCTGCTCTGACTTCTCTTCATCAGTGACACTTTCTCTACCCTCAGATAAACATTTAATCCATTTGTACACTGCCGTTTTCTTCATGGCATTATACCCATAAACTTGGACTAACATGTATCTGATTTCACTTCCACTCTTGCCAAGTTTAACAAGAAATTTTATGTTTGTTGCTCTAATACAAGCTCCGACATTCTTGCAATGGCACAGAAAAACAGGCAACAACAATAATAAACACCACTCAGCAAGATACCGCCATATGTTGACACAAACACAGCTGTGAGATGCAGACATACCATGGTTATGAAACTTTACTGGGTTGTTTGTACGGTGCTGCCAATGTAAGCACACGGTGGCAAGTTCATGAACTTGTCAGACCTTGTATAAATGTGTAAACACTATGTTGTTTTGCACACCAAAAACTAGTAAACAAACAAAGAGATAAATAAATAACCAGCCCAATATATTCTTTATGATTGTGGAAGGGAAAAAAGGAGGTTTCTAAGGAAAATAACCTCACGGTGATCTGATCATGAATTTTTAACTGGATAGGTCATTATGGGTAATCACATCCCAGGCATACAACTTCTTTACATAAGGTTTAACTTTATCTCAAGCAAACCCTGTTCAATGTTTCTGTGCATCTCAGTTAACACACCTTTGAAATGCCTTATTTCAGGCCCTTTCTTCTAACATGTAACTACCCACAAGAGGGTAAATAATTTTAATCATCCTGCAATTTAATCCCTTCCTTGCTTTCTCCCAACTGCGTGTATTCTTCCTTACATCTCCTCCTTAATTTCAAATGCATAAAACAAACTGCAAAACTGTTATTCTGTGAAGCATTTGAGATCTTGCTCCCTGGCATATGTCATCAGTTTCACTCAAATAAACTTATATAATAAAAAATTTCTACATATTTGGACATCTTTTATGGTGACATACCGAACAGTCATATTTGGGTTGGTAAATTCTGCGCCCTTTCAATACCTTGGTTAAACTCATTACCTCTGAAGTTAGACTAGGTAGTTTCAAATATGTGTTCTTCCACTTGTTAACTACCTAACATTTGGCAAGTTACTGAGACTCTCTATATCTCAGATTGTTTTTATTTATAGACTATGATGATAGTGATATTTATCTCATAGGGTTTTAGTGAGAATTCAAATATAAATGTAAAAAGCACAAAATTTAAGGTATAATATACCATACAATATTAGCAATTATTGTTTCAATTTGAGCATAATGAATGTTTTGTACTGTAGCTCAGGACAATTGCTTCTATATAAGTAAAGCGTTCCTTTTAAATCAGTTAGTCTATACTTTATTCACTTTCAGTTATAAATGTAGGAAACAAACCATGTTAAGAAGTCCAAGAGAGGCAAAATGACTTGCCTAAGGTCACAAAGTGAGTAGCATAGTTGTAATTACAGTATTCATTTCATGTGTCGAAGATGAGTACTCAATTAACCACACGGTAGTGCATCAAATTAAATGCATCTTGTAATGATTCCAAAGTAGTACTCCCCCAGAAATCATGGGCAAGAAAGATTAAAAAAGACTGATATACTGAAAAAAAAAACAACCTAGAAGTATCTACTCTAAAATATGCAAAAGAACATGCCTTAATTTGTTCAACTGTGATTTTATGTGCATAAGTTTGTGAATAGAGTTTTGTATAGATCTAAGGGTGAGTATGTTTATTTAATTATTATTATTAACTATTGTGCTATGTTCCTTTAAATTGATTCTTCTTTTCCTAGGAATGTTTTTGTTTATTTTTTTGCTTTGGTTATTTACAGATTTATTTTCAATTCAGTACAGCTCATTGGATTTCAAAGGAAAACAATGATTGTGAAAATGCTACTATATATCCACATAGCCTTTTCACCTTTCCAAACAGGCACAACCCTAAGGTAAACCATGTTTCTCAAAAAACAATGATGAAAGAAATGTGGTAACAGTCTGCTGCAATATCCTAATTCAAATGGTACCTTGAATGCTTTTCATGGCCTTTCATTATAAGGGCTGACATAATTCTACGGTGAACAAGGCAGCACATTCTAAATGGAGTCGGTGGAATGCAAGCCTATTTGAGATACTAATAAGTATTCAATAAAAATAAGTGTTTTTAATGAACAAATATGCTTGGACAATATGAGTTTAAAACATTTAAAAATATTTTTGACTTCCCAATACCTTTCATATGCCATGGAAAATATTTTCCAGAACATTTGAGAGACATTAAATCAAGATTTTGATAATGTATGGGTTCTTAACTTGGAGCATGAATTTTTTAACTGAAATTTTTATTACAATAATTTTGGATTTACATGCAATTGTACAATAGAGAAAATTCTTGTGAAACATTTACTCAATTTCTCCCAGTGGTAATATCTTATAAAACTATAATATAATATCATAGCTAAGATACTAACATTTATGCAATCTAATGATTTTATTCATATTTCCCTAATTTTGTACTCATGTCCATGTGTATGTATGTATATATGTTAAGTTCTGTACAATTTAATTACATATGTAGTTTCAAGTACCTGGTATTTATGAATTTTTATGGGTAAATTATTAATTCTTTATTTTTACTCTTCTGTTACTGAAATTTAGCACTTCCTTCAATTATCAATGCAAGTTACAAAGAAAACAGCACAGATGTATTAGCAGTACCTGACACTTTTTAATCTATAGAAATCATATTTAGTTATTTCAGATATCCAAAAATATTATGCTCATCACTAGTGCAAAATTAGAATAGTTATTAAATTTGCCAATAGATCTTGTTACTTAATGCTTTAATAAAAATATATTTTACTATATCACATTTTAAATAGTTTTATAACTATTTAATATTTTTAATATATTTAGTTTCTTTGTAATCCTATGAATTTTATTTATTTACAAGTGTTATTTTGAGGAGAGTTTCATAAGCTTCACCAGACTGTAAAAGGGGTTGATGGTACAAAAATGGATTACGAACTTCTAGTGTAGTGGGATAAAAACACACTGAAAAGAGAAATAGAAGAGGTTGTTTTTATTTCCATCTCTGCTGCTTATTATCTACATAACTTAGACTACTATGTAAACTCTGAGACTTAGTTTCCTCAACCAGTAAAATGAAAGTGAGACTAACTGATTGCTATGGTTCTCTAACAGCTCTAAACATTTCAGAATCTGTTATACAAAAGCAGCTATAAGAAAAGATGAAATACTGCCATTTGCAACAAAACGGATGGGCCTTGAGAACATCATGCTAAGCAAAATAAGCCAGGCAGAAAAAACCAAGAACCATATGATGTTACTCTTATGTGGAATATAAAACTGAAATCAACAAAGAAACAAGAACTCAAGGACACAGTCAATAGTTTAGTGGTTACCTGAAAGTAAGCAGAGAGGGAGTAGGAGACGAAGGAGGGAGAGTCAAATATATGGTGATAGAAATAGAATTGATTCTGGGTGGTGAACACATAATGCAACACATTGATGATGTACTGTAGAATTTACACCTGGAACCTATGTAATTTTTGCTAACCAATGTCACCCCAATAAATTTAACAAAAAAGCAATGAACTCTTCTTTCTATGATTTTCTGAACTAGTTCAGATTCTATGCAAATAAACTTTTTCTTTAAATTTGTAATTAGGTATGGATAACTTGAAAGTGTTTTTTCAGAAAATTAGCTTCAGACCATTCATTCACTTAAAAATAATCTCTCCTCACACTCCACAAACAATAGAACTGTGCACTCGGAGTTTTGGATGTACCTATGAAGAGTAACAAGATTAATAGAATTAATAATTAATTGTTTCTTTGTTAACAATTAATGGACAAAATCAATCTTGGAAGGCATTGTTATGTAGGAGTACAGAATGATTCACCCTGAGATCTGCCTGTGTGCTTTGTAGATTATTTTGAACTAAAGGCATCCAAGAACCCATTGGGCTCAAGGGAAACTTCTACCCCGATTCCCTTAGCTACTTAGAAAAATTAAAATCAGGGTCTATACTTATAATAAGAGTTATCACTAGAAGCAACTTTTTACGTCTTATCAATAGGACAGAAAGACTTATATAAAATAATTTAATAGAAGTTAGGTCCTTAGGCCTTGTATGTGATGCTAATGAGATTCAAATATTTCATAAGTCAATAGGGAGCCATGGAAAGAGTTTATGGTAGGAAAATTAACATGGTTCTGTTTAATTTTGGCTCAAATCACTGGTGCCAGTGGGAATTAAAGTAGGTGAGATTGGAGTCAGGGAGATAGAATAAAAGATATAGAAAATAGATTTTTAAAAATAAGTGAAATGAATTAGGCTTATTTCTTCTGAAGAATGAATGTCTAAAGGGTGACTTTGTCATAATCTTCCAATGTAAGTTTTAGAATTTGAAAAATATTGTCTAGTCTCTGACTACTGAGAAGTGTAAGGGAGAAAAGAAAATGATAAAACAGGAGAAGCTTGAGTTAGTTATGAAGAAAACTCTATTGATCATGTGGGTAGAGATTTATATATAAATAAAATCTTTATTTCTAGAGATTTTCATGAAGAGAATGGCATTACTGGCTGCTTTATAACAGGCAGATAGCAAATGTCAGAGAAGTGTGGATGTAGGACTATTCAGATTGTTTTCTTTAAAAATCTGGTGATGATTATTCTATGAAAGCAATATTCAGTTTGAGGGCTGCTACTTTGTGCTAAGTATGGTTTAGTCCTTCACCTAGTTTTAGAAAGGGGTCTGAACCAGTTAGATGCTCCCAGGAGTTCCCATTGTGAGAAGGTAGGTGATCAACCAAATAGTATGCATTTACTAAATGACAGTTTACTAAGCTCTGTATAAAAATCAGAGATTTATGATGTAGTTTCTGCTTTTTAAGAGCTGAAACTCTTAAAAAGAGTGGGAAAACAGGACACATGGGTGGGAAACTAGCAATACAAAAGAGAATGTAAGTTCAAAGATAACTTATGATTAGCTCACAAAAATCTGTTGTGTCAAAATAGGTGACATGCCACATTTAAAATTCTGTGTTACTGGAAGTTTACTTAATGACATCATTTCTGAGAAACTCAGGTCAACAGAAATAAATGGATTTTAGAATGCTTTTTGCCACCTTACAATTAAACCTGAGCTATCTAGTTCTGCTATTTAAAATGATAAAAAGATTAAAAATGAATAATAATGCCACTAATTATATTTGATAATTAAATAATTAAATCAACATTTACTTTCAATATGAGTCAGTTTTAGTACAAATGGCTTATAGATTTAAAAGAATAAAGATGTTTTAGAATAAATAATAGCTAACAATTTGTTTATTATTCTGAATGAGTATTTAAAATTGTTTATGTTATCACATACTGAGGAGCAGGGTAGTATAGTGGAAAGAGTATTGGACTGAAAACTAAAAATATTTTTTAAGATTTAGTTCTGCCTCTAATCAGTGCTATGATTGTTCTGATTAAAATACTGTTAAAGTAATAACAATATATTCTTGTCAAAGTGTAAGAAATTGAATAAAATCATTACTCTAAAAAAAATTGAGATTTGAAAGCCAAATGAAAGTTATAATAATGTGAAATAACATTGATGAATGGTTGAAACAAAATGTTAAGTAAAATTCAGGTACCAAGAATGTTTGACATTCTTTGGGTGAGTAAAAGTGTTGGGATTATATGGAAAAATTGTGGGCGAAGGCCACAAGAATATGTAAGAACTTAATTTCCCTTTCACACCAGAAAAAGAGCTTTATAAGTATGATATATAAACCTCCTTAAATATCACAATTTCATAAAAGGGCCACAAAAACAAGGAAAAAATGGAATGGAAGGAAAACATTTATCAAGTACCTATTATTTGTGAAAACTTCTACAGTCCATTTTTACAAGTTGTTTAGCCTATAAGGAAAGTAATATAGACCAGTGTTTCCTCCTGTCAAGTCATTATATTTACCTGGTACAGTTGTTAAAAATATATATTCCCTGCTATCAGTTTACCTCCTGAATGATAATTTACTAGCTAAGAATAATCACTTTCTTACATCCCATTTTCTCTTTCTATTAATTTCTCTCACCAACAACAGCAGTTGAATCTTTTGGGGTAATTTTTCACATAAAAATGCAACTTTTATCACTTTGAAGGAAGTTTTGGAGCACATGAAGAGAAGGAAAGTACAAAGTTACACTGATACTAAGCATGCAATTCTCTGGGTAGATAAGTGGAAACTGGGATGTCTCACAGGTATAAATGTTGATCTTATTTTTCATAAATTTATAATATAATGTTTGCTAAATATTTGTTGAATAAGGCTATGTGGAAGAATGAGTTGACATTACATTTGCCAAATTGGCATTTAACATAGTCATAGGTAGTGAAATACTAAGTTGAAGGTTGTTAAACAGAGGAAAAGCCATTCTCTGGGAAATCACGCTAACTTTCCATAATGCAAAGAGGTGAATTCAACCAGGGACTCTGTGAGACCACTTTTAACATTTCCCTAACTCAAATCAATTAGAATATGTGTAATACTGATTAAATAAAGGAGGTATGTCTTTTAAAGGTAAATGGGCAAGAAAGTGGTAAGTGAGTTAGTGTGGTACACAACATGCTTTTGAGGGAAATAATCCAAATTATAGTCATAGGATAATAGGTTCCTAGTTTATCAGTTACATCTATAGAAAGGAGTTGTGAGTCTGTCTAAAGTAGCCTCTCTGGGTACCCATGAATGCTTTATCATATCCACTGGTTTTATTTTCTTTATAGCACTTGCCATACATATTTCGTTGATGATTCCTTATTTGTTTGTTGTCTGTGTTGACTTCTCCTACTCCCAAAACAATATGAAATCTCCATGAGAGTAAGGGTTTTGTTTTTAGTTATTATTGTTTATTGTACTGAATCATCAGCTCCTAGGACAAAAGAGACACCTATTGAATATCTGTTGAATGCATGAATGTCTTGAAGACATCAATTTAGCATGCTGTTTTGGCCAAAAGTTCAAGAAAATAATGAACATAACCATGATGGTTATTAAACATAAATAATACAATATTGTACTTTGTATAAAAACATTAAAAATGTATTCCTATATCTAGTAGATGTGCTTGAGCTGGAGAAGCTCTAAATATAAATACATAATCAGGGTGATTGCAGAGCAAGATCTTCAAGAGTAGATTATAAATTGGAGGCTTCTTTAATTTGAGAAGATAGAAGTTGAAGGTTAGACATTTATAAAGGAAATGTTAAGTTCGAAGTACTTCATTAAATTTCCATATATAATACCCAGGGGTTACACTTTAGAATTCCTTCATTCAATAGACATGCATTGTGTAACATGTACTATGTTAGATGTTAGAGTTACAAAGATGAATAGAACAATGAAAAAAGGACTGATGTGGGTATGTCAGGTAGTACTTTCTGAATAACATGATATTTACTTTGAATATTAAAATATAATCAAAATTTTACCAAGTGAAGAGAGTTTGGAATTAGGTAGAGAAGATAGCAGAAACACAAGAGAAGAAAATATATGAGAAGTAAGAAGGCATGTGAGAAGGACTACAAGCAGTTCAACATTGTTCAAATGTAGCATTTGATAAAGTAATGAATAAAAATTACAGTAGCAATGGCAATAAGAACAATTGTGAAGAGCTAAATAACATATTAAGCAGTTTGGGCACTACTGTGTAGGAAATGTGGGCATTGAACAATTTTTAAGCATAGTGCTTATATGTAAATGTTAAAATAGATTGTCCTGGAAGCTTTCTGGAAGATAATTTTAAAAGGGGACCATATTGTATAAGAGAATGTGAGAGCAGTTAGAAAGCTGCTGTACTTGTCTAGACAAATAATGATGGTTGCTTTAGGTAATAGTAGTGTGGATGTTAAGGTGATGACTGACACAAGCAATATTAAGGAGATCATAACCACCAATCACATATAGTGGAAGGAAAGGAGAAAGAGGAGTCTAGATGACTTTGAAACTTTTAGTTTTGGTGGTTGAGTAGATGATGGCAATAGGTACTAAATAATTACAGAGGGAGCAAAGGATGGGATTTACAGATGAGTTCAGTTGTGATATTAAGGATTTTGAAAGAAATTTAACATACATTTCAGTACAAGTCTTCAGCCTAAATGAGCAAAATAGGTTAGAGATATAGATGTAGGAGTTAAGAGTATGTAAGTACTTTGTGAGAACTTGAGCATGAATTTGGTCATATGGGGAAAGTTATAAAGTGAGTAGACAAGAGAAATGATGAAGACTCTGGGAAACATTAATATTTACTAAGCAAATGCAATAATAGGAACACACAAAAGAAGAATGATTGGATCTAAATTAACTAGAGGAGTTTGGTGTCATGGAGGTCAAGATTGAAAAATTTCAGGAAAGAGGGAGTGATTGTCATTACCAAATTTAGTAGACAAGTTCAGTAAAATAAGGGTTGAAAAATCTTCCTCGAAGTTTACAATTAGAAAGGCACTTGTGACCTTAACAAGATCAGTTATGACACAGTAATGGTATAAGATCCAGAATCCAAGAAATTGAGGATTGAGGGGGAAGCTAAAAGGGCAATATTTAGCATTAATAGAAGGATGTTTTCTTTCTTTCTTTTACATAGAGAACTGAGATTTCTAACTTCTAAGACCTGATGCAGATTGGGGAAAAAAAAAAGATTTTTAGATAAGTTTTTGAGTTGCAAATCTATGGTATTTATTAATAAAATAGAGATTGTTTGTAGGAGTATCATTAACCTGTGTAATAGATACACATAAAAAGCATTTTTTATGTTGTTATCATAACACTCACTCATAGAATCATTTGTAATGTGGTCTAGATTGATACCAAATGGATTCTATCACTCACGGGTTTATTTGCTGCACCGTCATGAAACTATGCTAGTAGGGATGAGAACATATGACTGCATCTTACTTTTTCTGTCAACTTAAAATGAAATCAGAGAAGGGTACTGTAATATTTTTATATATCTGACAAAAAAACAATGAGATCAAAACAAAAGAAGCAAGACCACAAGTGTAGAGTAGAAAATAACTCTCCTCAGAAATAAAACACACTAAGCTTGCCACTACAAATATGAACAATAATGACTTAAATAGGTGTATCAAAAGCAATAGCATTCTATTAAACCCATCTAAAATTAAGTGATAATTTTTATTATTATAGAAGGTCAATTCTTGAAGAGAAACATCTGGGATTAGTGTTGCTTTAGTGGAATATTGGCAGTTACTATAGCAGGTAACCAAACTTTATTTATTTATTTATTTATTTATTTATTTATTTATTTATTTATTTATTTATTGGGGTTGGTTCCCTGGCCAGGAAGTGAAACCAGGCCATGGTGCCACACTTATTTTTTTTTAATTGCTAGAATTTAGAAGAGCTAGAGAATCTCCTGTGAAAATTATATAGAGGAAAATGTATTTAATTGAAGCTAGAAAAATAATTCCATTTAGAAAGGACTATGTCTTCAACTTACATCAGTGCATGGAAATGCTTATATCTATGAGTCACCCTTACAGCCCTATTCCGTGGATTCTAGTATATTCATTTTTTAACTTATTTTTTAACATTATTATTTGTAATTTCAATTATCTGTGGGGCTTTCAGACAATGAGAAACATTACAAATGGCATATCTGAAACTCCCTGAAATTATAATGAATAACTTTATCAGTCTAGGTCACATACATGAATCTGTGGTGGCATTCATGACAAAGTTGTCACCTAGGATAGATGTATTTTATATGGGATGCCCTATCTGAGGATATGCTTCTCAGCCCTCCAGGTCAGATGCTGAATTTGATCAGGTACCCAAATGTTACCAGTTTCTCTGACATTAGTTTACATTAGTTTAATTCAAAAGGGATCATTTTCTAAAATTTTAATGCTGAGTTATTTTTTTTTACAATGATAAAGACAACTGTCTAGCAGCCTGCAACACTTAGGTTGATGATCAGGGAGTTTCCTCCATACTTGTAAGTTATGCTGGAAGTTCAAATATTATCAGGAGACAATTAGGTGAACAAGTAATAAGAATAACTAAAATTAGGTGGATGATTTTCATAAAATTTTTTCATGGAAGTCTTATGGTCTGATGCTTTTGTCTCCACTACAGGAATAAATCTGGACAGGGAATTGGAATATTCCCATGCATTAGTTAGAAAACCCTCTACATTTTACCGGTTTTAATGCCAATTTCAATTTGTACTCTCTGATTCCTGCTTTTTAATGTTTCAAATTGTTCATTCTTCTTTATTTGACTCATTTAAAAATATGTTTAGGGTATCTAATAGGTTATAGAAAAGCTGTGCTCTTGTTTTTGGACTGAAAGTTATTCTCTTCTATGTTATGACTTTTGCACAGGTATTATGACATCTATCATGTATTGATTTTCCTAGTTTGGTTCTCAGAGTTCTAGGGAAATGTGTCATTGTTGGCAGTATAGGGTACTGTTAATAGCAAGGGTTTTATACTCAGACCAATCAGGGTATTATATTAGTTCTGGCTCCCATACACTAGCTGTAGGTCCTTGTAAGGAATTATTTAGCTTTCTTAAACCTCAGTTTACTTATTTTGAAAATAGAGATAATACTGTTACTTAACTCACATGGCTATGGTCATGATTGCATAAGAGAAAGCACACAAAATATGTACATCATCTAGCACATAGTAAGTACTAAAATTTACCTATTAATATTATTTATTTCTGTATATAAAGCCCAGAAGAGAAACTTTTTATTAGCACTGTCACTACTCTTTATAATGCAAAGATTAAAAGTATTGTTGAAAAGATCATCAATGAGTAACTGGTTTCTCTCCATATGCAACAGTGATTAGTACCAATTTGGAAATTAGAGCTGGTAATATTGATGATTGCACCTTTTACACCTGAATGCTTTTTTTCATATTAGTAGAAAACAGTGCTGAAATTTACAATATTTATTTAACACTTGGCCAGTTGTACTGGTCAAAGGATAAAAATGGTTTTATTTTCAGGAAAAACTATCATTTATCTGGTTACCTATATAGGGAGCTATATAAATACATTGAATGTGGCTTTTTTATATTTCGGGACCATGCTGAAAATTTCCATTTTCTTTTTATTTTTTATTACTGAACTAAGAAGATATTATTATATAAAATCATTTACCCTCATGATTATATCCTCCTAACATGTGTTTTCACTTTTCTGTATATTCCAAGTGTAGTCCTAATTCTATTCACCAACAACTCTACTGTTTCCTCTTTTATATACAGAATGTATTTTGTTTCTGATCAGAGTGATATTACCTTCACCAGCCAGAAGGTAATACAGAACCTGGAAATATTACAAATGCCAGCACACACAAGGTGCCTCCTTGGTGACAGCAGATCTGTAGCTCTAGCAAAGAGCATTCATGGTAATAGCTGAAATGTAGAAGACAGGTAGATGCAGAACCAAATGTCAGCTTCTAAAAACATGAAATGAAAGCACAAGAAGCAGTTGTAATTTGAAATGAGCAATATTATTCAACTAGATATGGCAGAACAGGATGACCTGGTATAAATCTTAGTCAGGCATTCAACTGGTAAATGACAGAGAAATATATTTTGTCAATTTCAAGTTTTTTCCCACCTTGCTGTCCTCATCTAGTTTCTACCCATTGTTCAAACCCCAGATAAAGTCTCCCCTTCTGCATGAAGACTTAATAGTAATAAGAATGATGTAATGAAAGTGGCAATTACTTATATGTTCTTATTTCATTCTTGAAACTACTCTTTGAGGATGGACCCTCAGCAATGTTAAGAAATTTGGCAAGCCATTTGTCCAAAGTAGTGTTGATGAGTTTTGGACTTGTGGAGAAAAAGGTGCCTATGGAAGAACCAGGTGAAAAATTCTATGAAGTTGTTGGTTAGGTTAAACTGCAGTTTGAGATACAGAGCAAGACTGAATATAAAGTTTTCGGAATGTTTAGCAATAAATAATTGTAGCTTAGAACAAGAGAACAGATGGGATTATAAGGAAATAATATCAGGAATGTGGGTGAATGTCTGGAAAAAATAAGAGGTGTGTGCACAAAACTCAGGACGACACCAGAATTTAAGGGGTGAATGGGAACATAGCAACTGAGAAGGAGCAGCCAAAAAAAAAAGAAAAATGAATAAAGTTTGGTGTCACAAAACATAAAGGAGAATTGAATTTCAAAAGGGGACTTGTCAATGGCCTCAAAGACTACAGAAAAAGCCAATTAAAAGAAATTTGTATTATTAGAGGGGAGAAGGTTACTCTTAAATGATGCCTTTAGAATATTTTTTTGTAGATTTATGGGTGGAGATTAAGGTAGAGAAAATGCAGTAAAAAATATTGCACAGCATTGAAGATGGTTTAACATGTTTATACCATAACTGGAAAGGAGCTAGTAGAGAGGAAGAGGTTGAAATAGAGAAGAGAGTGGAGAGATTATGACTGGATTGTACTCCCTGAGGAGATGAGAGAGTCTGGAATCCAAATTACAAGTGAAGGATGTAACTTTAAATTTTAGAAGAGAAAATTCTTCTGTGATAGCTAGAGAGTTAGGCATTATGCAGGAGGCTTGAGTACAGGATGGGAACTGGGAAGTATAAGAGAAGGAACTGAGCAAGAGAAGTTCCATTGCCCCTATTCTACAGTGTTTATCCCCACTAAATGGCTTGCAGGGTCATCTAAAAGCCCCCAGAAACATCTGAGATTCAACATCTTCACTATGATGCACTTCTTTCATACATATTTACAAAACATTGTCTCATCATCCATCAGAGTACTCCATTTTGAATTGCTAAAGTCTGAAATGTTCTTCCTTTGTCCTCACGGAATAGGGTCAGTAATCTTTTCTGTGGCCCCTGTTCTTGATAGCTTCCTATAAAATTTTGGTCTGGCTTTCCATTACTCCTTATCCACTCAGCTATCACAGCAGTTCTCTTTCTAGTGTTTCTCACCAGCCTTCACTGGTGGTTTGAGCCTTATAGAAAACTATAACTGCCAGGCTCCCACTCCACTCATGTACAGGGCACACAACTAAGCCTGTGTAAGTGCAGATAACTTTTCCATTCTTCCCTTTTAGGTTCTTTGGCTGGTCTAATGAAATCGACCTATGATGGATCAACAGGAGAAAAAAAATACATTTAATTTTGTGCCTGTTAGACAAAGAAACAATACTTTTGTGAAGAATTGACAAGACAAAGAGGTTTGGGGAATAAATTAGTGAAGAAGTAACAAGGTTTTTTATACAGCTTCTGAGCTGTAAATTCTCTACTCCTGGTGATAAGGATGTCTTCTATGCTCCTGATTCAGGGAGGGTAACTTTCACACGGGTGGTTTACTATCTACTTTCAAGGAGACAAAGAAGGGTCACCATGTCATTCTGGCACCAGCTGTTTCATAAGTAGTTTCAATCACAATCATCAATATACCAAAGTGGCATAGTTTGGGGTGGCATATTTTGCTCTCCTTCACCTGCTTCCTACTGCTGCACCATCATACAGCTCATTGCCTGTCCCAGAGCAGTGGGGTGAACACAGTCTTCTCTCTCATCACTGCCTTGCCCCTTTTCAGGGCTTTGATAGACCCCAGGCTCGCACCCTACTAAACCTCCCTGAACTTGGGTGTCCTGAAACACCAGTCTTCACCACCTCAATTCCTTCCTTTCCCTTGAAGTTTCCTGACCTCATCTTACCCATATTTTTTTAGACTGAGAGAGAAAGAAGAGAGGAGAGATAAAGAGAGAGAGAAAGAGACAGAGAGCCCCATCACAAGCTCTCGGTGCTTGAGTGACCACTATTAATGTTTCTAAGAGATCCACTGTGGACCCTAGCAGTGGGAGCACACTCTACTTATGCAGCTATGCCTTCTGTTTACCCTGTAGGGAGAGATCTGCCGAGAAAGGTGAGTCCCAGCATACCTTGCAGCATGAATAATCATAGCTCCTCTCTGTGACATTTTACGCTGTCGCCGAGTAGGGTTTGACATGGTCTGCTTTACTCTTTAGGAGGAAAACATGGGAACAAGGGAGGAAAGATGCCGAGGAGGAGGCCAGGATTAAGCTAGGACTCTAATAGGATTGAGGTGGACATGAGGGGCTCACCTGTTGGTGGCTGCAGCCTTTACCTGCAGCAGCAATGGCGGTGGCTGTTATAGTGATGGCAACAGAGGTGGCAGCAGGGGAGTCATCACCTGTGAGGCAATTGGTTGACTAGACCACAGCATGCATAGTCATGAACTTTGGGGATGAGGTCAGTAGATTCTGCCAGGAGGTGATCAGTTTTATCAACAAAGAAGTCTTCATGAATGAGGGAAATCTGGATTTCTATGTGATCTTCCACTCGTGTCTCTGAAATGAGGTAGAGGATAGACTTTGGGTTGTCCTGGCTAACCCTCAGGTGCCACTGCCTTCAAAAAGGCCTGCACTTGGAGCATACTAACAGTAAGTATGCATGTGGGTGCAAAGCAGTGGGAGCAGCAAGTGCCCAGGGTCCAGTGGCTGTAGGAGCTGGTGGAGGAGCAACAGGTGGCTTCCTTGGCTCTGACTTTCCAGCTGCAGAGGCTGTGTGAGGAGTGTGAGGAGGCAGCCTCCCAGCTGCATGCAGGCTGGCCACCCTGCACGAGGTGATAGATGAGCGTAAAGAGTTGCTTGGGCAACTTCTCCAGGTGGAGAGGTTGGCTCAGGCCAACCCACTGATTCAGGAAGTTGTGCCTGTGTGGGGAACCCAACAGCATGTGGCAGCAGCATGGCCCATGCATACAGAAGAACAGGGAAATATGGTTGCTACAGGGACACAGGGCACACCACATTTGGAGACCCAGATGACAGCTCCCTCAGCTGTGCTTTATGTGCCTGGACCTGGGAGTCCCTGGTCCCAGGCTGTGCAAACCCCTCTGCCTATGCCAATGCTACATTCATTTCCATTCCATGCATCATTCCCAATGGGATTCCTATACTCAACACCTCTACCACCCTCAGCAGTTAAGGAAGCAGAAACAGTACTGGCAGCAGCAACAGCAGCAGCAGATGAAACCCAAATGCCTCCTCTGGGGATCTACCCATCTGGCCTGTGGGCTGCAGTAGAGGCCCAGGAAGAGATGGCCTTGCTGTGTGACTATAGGTGCTATTGCCAGGGAGAATATCCTGAGATTCTCCAGGGAAGATGTCCCCAGTTGGAGTGACAGCACAAGACACAGCCAAAAGGAAGGTCCAATGTGTCTCTTGGAAATAACCTCCCTGAATGACATCAGCAACCACAGTCAGAATAAATGTCCAGTGATGTCCCAGGAGAAGTATTTCCTGAAAAACACCAAGAGTCACAGCCAATAAGAAGCTCCAATGATGCTCCAGGGGATGCCCCTCCTGAGGGGCAGCATGAGTGAGGATGTGAGCAAAAACCCAAAGAAAGAGCAGCCTTGAGGCAGAAGGTTAAGCTACCAAAAGGGAATAGAACCTCAAAATCCCAGTACCAGGAAATGTCTGCCTCACGCTGTAGTCCAAGGAACTGGGACAGCCCAAGAAAGCATTCCATTTTTCATGGTACAAGGCCTGCCATAAATGCAAGAAAGTCTATATGGCAGTTGAGAGTGGAAACCCAGACCCGGAAAAAAACTCATTAATTTTAGGAAGGTAAGTAAAAATATAAACACTACAAAGAAAAATTATTTTCCTAAGAAACCCCCCTTTCTTATAGGAAAATACTCTTACTTCACAGAAAATTTGAACCCAAAATCATCATAGAGAAAATTAAAATAATCAATTATTCCATTTCCCAAACTGACAACTTTTTATCATTGTGGGTACAGATACACAAATACATATGTATTTATAATCTTTTAAGTTTTAAATTAATTTATTTTAAATTTATTGGGGTAAGTGGTTAATTATCTTTTTATTAGCTTGAACAAAAAAGGGTTGCTTTTTAATCTTAGTATATTTTTAATGTTTATTAAAATGTGTCTAATCTACAATATTACATTAGTTTCAGGTGTACACCAATTACTCAACATTTATATATACATAAAGAAGTGATCACCATGATAAATCCAGAAATCATTTGATGCTGTACCATGCTATCACATTATTACTTACTGTATTCTTCATGCTGTATTTTATGATTCCATGGCTTATTTGTTCTATACCTGGAAATCTGAACATCTTATTCCCCTTCACCGTTTTCCACCCTTTTTTAAAATTTTAAATTGCAGTTGACATTCAATATTATTTTATATTAATTTGAGGTATACAGAGTAGTGTTTAGACACTTAAATAATATAAGAAGTGCTCCCCCTGACTAGTCTAGTAACCACCTGGCACTATACTTAGTTATTGCCATATTATTGACTAAATCCCCAAAGATTTTCTTTTCTTTTCTTTTTTTTTTTTTGTATGTGGGTATTTCCCTGGCTGGGAATTGAACCCAGGCCGCAGCGTTGACAGCGCCAGCACCGAAACCTTAAGCCACTACACCACCAGGGAACTTCCAAGATTTTCTTTAGATCCCAATGATGTTTGGAAACTACCAATTTGTACTTCTTAATCCCTTCACATTTTTCAACATGCCCAGAACCTCCCTCCAATCTATCCACCTGATAAATCTAGTAAGCATCTGACAGCCTACAGAGTTATTACAATATTATTGACTATATCCTTTATGCTATACCTTACATTTTCATGACTACTGTGTAACAACAAATTTGTACTTCTCAATTTCTTCCATTTTTTTACCCACCCTGAAAGCTCCCTCCCATTTGACAGCCATCAAGATGCTCCCTATATCTATGAGTTCGTTTCTGTTTTGCTTGTTTGTTTATTTTGTTCTTTAGATTCCACATATAAATGAAATCACATTGCATCTACTTTTCTGTCTGACATATGAGGTCTGCCAATTAAGTTTGTGAACTTGCCACTGTACACTTATGTTGGCAGCACTATACAAACAACTCAATAAAGTTTCATAACCCTGGTGTACCTGTCTCACAGCTGTGTTCATGTCAATGTATGGCTGTGTCTTGCTGAGTGGTGTTCATTATTGTTGTTCCATGTTTTTGTGCACCCTCATGAGAATGTTAGAGCTTGATATAGAGCAACCAACAAATGCTAAATTTCTTGTTAAACTTGGCAATAGTGGAAGTAAAATTAGGGACATCTTACTCCAAGTTTATAGGGATAATGCCATTAAGAAAATGGCATTGTACAAATGGATTAAACCTTTTTCTGAGGGAAGAGAAAGTGCCACTGATGAAGAGAGGTTAGGGTGGCAGTAATGAGCAGATCTGATAAAAACATGTGTCAAAATCATCAGCCAACAGTGAGAATCATAGCAGACTAAGTAAACATCAATAGAGAAAGAGTTAGAAAAATCTTGGCATGAGAAAGTTTTGTGCAAAAATGGTTCCAGAGAAGCTCACCAATGAAAAATGCAAATGAGAGTCTAAGTTTGCCAAGACCCTTTGGAAAGGCAAGACAATGTTTTGGCCCACGTTATCACTGTTGATGAAACATGGGTGTATGAAAATGACCCTGAAACAATGCATCAGAGTGCACAATGGAAGTCAGCCAAATCTGCATGACCAAAAAAGTTTTATCAGTCCAAATCAAGAGTCAAAATGATGTTGTTAACCTTTTCTGGTATCAGAGGGATTGTTCAATATGAATTTGTACCAACTGGACAAACAGTCAATCAAGTTTACTATTTTAAAGTGCTCAAAAGCAAGTTTAAGATTTTGAAGTGCTGAAAAGGCTGTGTGAAAAGCTTAGATAAAAAATAACCTGTACTTTTCACCAACAACTCATGTCTCTTGCATCATGACAATACACCAGTTCACAGGACACTGTCTTTGAGGGAGTTTTAGCCAGTAAACTAGTAACTGTGTTGGAACACTCTCCCTACTCACCTGATGTTGCCCACAATGCCTGTTTAACCTGAAGATAAAGAAAATATTGAAAGTAAGACATATTGATGACATTCAGGACATCAAGGGTCATACGATGAGAGCTCTGATGGGCATTGCAGAAAAAGAGTTCCAAAATTGCTTTGAAAGGTAAACTAGGTGTTAGCGTTGGTGCATAGCTTCCCAAGGAGAGTACTTCGAAGGTGACTGTAGTGATGTTCAGCAATGAGGTATGCAGCACTTCTTCTAGAATGAGTTCACAAAATTGATTATCAGATCTTGTACTCCACTCAGTACAATACCCTCTATGTAAATCCATACTCGCAGGTGGCTAGAATCCATTCCCTTCCACCGTCAAACAATATTCTATTGTATATACGTACCACCTCTTTATTCATTCATTCATTCAGAAAAAAACCCATGATACCTTTATATCTTGGCTATTGTAAATAATGATGCAATGAATACATGGATGCACTCATCCCCTCAAAGTAGCATTTAGAATTTTTTTTGATGAATACCCAGAAGTGGGATTACTGGGTTCTTCTTTGTCTCTTGTTATAGCCTTTGTATCAGTCTATTTCGTCTGGTATAAGTATTGCTGCCCCAGCTTCTTCTTTTTCATTTTCATGAAATATCTTCCAGCACAACTTCACTTTCAGTCTGTCTTTTGACTTGTAGTGAACCTCTTGTAGAAAGAAGATATGTTCATTTTATTTTCTTATTTATTCAGGCACACTGTGTCATTTTATTGGAACATTTAATTCATTTACATTAAAAGTAATTGTTGATAGATATATAGTTATTGTTATTTTATCATTTATATACTTATTTATTTATTTTGTCTTAAAGTAGTTTTTCTAACATTTCTTGTAATACTGGTTTGGTGGTGATGAACATATTTAGCTATTTCTTTTGTCTAGGAAGGTCTTTATCTGTCTTTGGATTGTAAATGATAGCTTTGCTGGGTACAGTAATCTCTGTTGTAGGTCCTTGCTTTTCATCACTTTGAATAGTTTGTGCCAATCCCTCCTTGGTTTCAAAGACTCTGTTGAGAAATTTGTTGACAGTCTTTGGAAGATTCCTTGTAGATAACTATCTTTTATCTTATTTTTAAATATTTTTTCCCTGTAAAAAAGTTGCTTTAAGATTTCTGATAATACTGGTTTGGTAGTAATGAACCCCTTTAGCTTTTACTTGTGTGGGAAGCTTTTTCTGTCCTTCAATTCTAAACAACAGCTTTGCCAAGTAATCTTAGTTGCAGCTCCCTGCTTTTCATCACTTTGAATAATGCATGCTTATCCCTTCTGGCCTTGAAAGTTTCTAATAAGAAATCAGCTCCCTTGTAGGTAATTAATTGCATTTCTTTTACTGCTTTTAAGTTTCTTCCTTTGTCTTTAACCTTTGGCATTTTAATTATGATGTGTCTTGATGTAAAATTCAATGGCTTTATCTTGTTTGGGACTGTCTGTGCTTCCTGGGCTTTAACATCCACTTTCTTTTATAGGTTAGCTAAATTTTCCATCATTATTTCTTCAAATAGGTTTTCAATTTCTTGCTCTCTCTCTTCTTTTTCTGGTACTCCTATGATACAAATGTTGGTATGCTTGATGTTGTCACACAGGCCCCTTAAACTATATTCATTTTGGGGAGATTATTTTACTTTTTGCTGTTTCGATTGGGTATTTTCTGCTACTTTATCCTCTAAATCTCTGATTTGATCTTTTGTTTCATGTAATCTACTGTTGATCTCCTGTAATATTTTCTTTACTTCAGTTATTGTATTCATTATTTCTGACTCATTCTTCTTTATGTTTTCTATCTTTATTTAAATTTATGCTCTATATCTCTTTGTTGAAATTTTCCCTGTGAGAATTGAGCATCCTTATAAACAGTGTTTTGAACTCTGGGTCTGGTTGATTGCTTGTTTCCATTTTGATTAGTTTTTTTCTGGAGCTTTGATCTATTCCTTTATTTGGGACATGTTTCTTTGTCTACCCATTTTGGCTGTCTTCCTGTGTTTGTTTCTATGTATTAGGTAGGTAGAATTGTTATGTCTCCCAGTCTTAATAGAGTGTACTTATGTAGGAGATGTCCTGTGTTGCTCAATGGGCCAGTTTCTCTGGTCATCAGAGTTGGCTGATTCATGTGTTCCTTGTCTGGTTTATGTGTGCCCCATTGTTGTTGAAACTTAATTGCTGTTTGCACATTAATAGAAAAAAAAGACCCTTGGGCTGATTTGTTGTGAGGACAGTGAGGTAGCTGTGATGTAGAGGCTGATCTTACAGTATAAGTTGCAGTTTTGTAGGGCTCTGGTGGCTGCCCAGTCTGCCCTTTTGGTGTGTCCTCTTTGGAGGTGATGGTATGGCTCAGTCTTAAGCTGGTCACTGGGTCTGTCAACTCTGGGGCCTCTTGGGAAGAGCTCCATCACAGGCCAAGTTCAGCCATAGCTGGTACCCTACCTGCAGCCCTGTGGCACATGCCACAAAGCAATTCACAGGTGGCAGCTGCCCATGCTGTATTTGGCAGTACCATGAGAGGACAGATCACAAACCATGGCTGGCTGGCTGTCTCTCTTGCCAGGCTTAGGGCTGCTCAGCAAGTGGTATGGAACATGCTGAAACCAGATGCTGCTTGTTTGGGTTTTGTGAAAGTTTGAGAGATTTTAGGAAAGTCTGTAGCATGAATGTCTGCAGCAAGGTAGGCCATTTGTGTGGCAAAGACACTGGAAGCAGCTTGGGTGTGCCCAACATTTGGATGTGGCCCAGTCTCAGGGAATCACTAGGGTGGGGCAGGGGAACAGTGTTAGAGCTTAACAAATAAACAATGGATTCTGCCAGCATTTCTGTTTGGAAAAAAGCTATCCCTCCAACATGCTCCCTGAAGCCAGACTACTCAGTTCCTCCCCATATGACCCAGCCACCTTTTGAGCTGCTTGTCCAGCATTGTAACTGTGCCGGCCTTTAAAGAGGAAAGCCTGGAATTTCATCTGCTCTCTGTTTCACTCCTCCAAAATATCTGGTGATTTTCACAGCGAGAAATTAGGGGATTTCTCTCTCTCTAGCCCTGGAAATCTGTGCTGGGGAGCCTGGTGGGGGCTGGGAACCCTTGCTCCTATAGGGGGGAATCTCCACAGCTGAGATGTCCCTCCCAATCTGTAATTGTCACATTCATGTTTGGTATCAGTCTTTCTGTGCTTCTATCCCTCTTACCAGTCTTGAGGTGGCTTTTTCTCTATTTCCTTAGTTGTAGGGCTTGGTTTGGCTATACTTTAGGTGATTCTCAATGATGGTTGTTCTGTGATATTGTTGTAATTTGAATGTGGTCTTGAGAAGAGGTAAGCAAAGTTTTTACTTACTCTTCTTTCTTCAGTGGAAATCAGCGAGTCTCAGTATTTTTTGTTTAGTATTTTTCCATCTGTGTTCATCAGCAATATTGTCTGTAATTCTTTTGTTTTTGTCTTATCCTTACCAGGTTTTGGTATCAGGGTAATGTTGGCCTCATAAATGAGTTAGAAGTATTGCCTCTTTTAATTTTTGGAAAAGTTTCAGAAGGACAGGTATTAAATCATCTTTGAATATTTGACAGAATTTCTTAGTGAAACCATCTGGTCCTGGATTTTACTTTTTGGGAGGTTTCTGATGATTGCTCTGATTTTCTTACTGTTTATTGGTCTATTTAGATTTTCCAGTTCTTTGTGATTCAGTCTACACTAACATTAGCCAAAAGGCTGAGAAGTGATTGTGATTCAGTCTAGGAAACTTAAATATTCCTAAGAACTTGTCCATTTCTTCTAGGTTATTGAATTTGGTGGCATATATTATTTTATAGTATTATTGTATGATCCTTAATATTCTGTGGTATCTTTTGTCACTTCTTTTTCATTTCTGATTTTGTTTATTTGTGTGTTCTCTCCTTTTTCCTTAGTGAGTCTAGCCAGGGTGTCGTCAGTTTTATTAATCTTTTCAAAGAACCAATTTTTTGCTTCATTTATTTTTTCTATTGTTTCTAAGTTTTCCATTTCATTTAGTTCTGCTTATTTCCATTCGCCTTGGCAAATTCAGACCTTGACCCCATCCCCTTTAATGTTTTTGGTTGTCACAAATTATCCCTATTTATATGGTGAGTTCATTTCTGAGTTGCAATAGCAATTGTCTTTTTCTCTTTCCTTTTTATGTTTTTATCTCCTTTAACCTTTATGTTATATTTAATTGCATAATGCCTTATTCTAAATAGGGGATGACATTTCTTGCTTCTGTCTTTTTGTTAGTCTTTTTATTCATAGTTTTGTATTTTTTTGTCTTTTGGTTTCAGGTAGATTAACCCCCTTCAGTATTTCCAATAATGCAGGTCTTGCGGTGGGAAATTTCCTTAGGCTCTGTATATCTGGAAATGTTTCTGTTTCTTTTTCATGTCTAAAGGGTAAATTGTCTAGAGATATTATTCTTGGCTGATAATTTTACTTTTTCAGTAGTGTAAGTATTTGATTCCATTCCTTAACAGTTTGTAGAGTTGTTTTCTGAAAAATCTGATAATAATCTTATTTTTAAGTTTAAATATATTTTATTATTAAATTTATTGGGGTTACATTGGTTAGTAAAATTATATAAGTTTCAAGTGTAAAATTATATAATACATGACTTATATATTGCATTGAGTGCTTACCATGCAGAGTCAGTTCTACTTCCAACACTATATATTTCCACCCCCTCCTCTGCCACTCCTCACCTTACCCTTTGATAACCATTAAACTGTTGTCTGTGACTATGAGTTTTTGTTTCTTTGTCTTGTTACTTTGTTACTTTCAGTTTTATATACCATATATGAGTGAAGTCATATGGTTGTTGACTTTTTCTGCCTGACTTACACCAGTTAGCATGATAATCTCATGATCCATCTGTGTTGTTACAAATGGCAATCATTCATTTTTTGTAATGGCCCAGTAATATTCTATTGTGTATATATACCACATCTTCTTTATCCAATCATCAATTGATTAACACTTTGGTTGTTTCCATGTCTTGACCATCATGAATAATGGTGCAATGAATATCAGGGTACATATATTTAAGTTTTCAGGTTTTTTCAGGGTGGGGGAGGGAGTGGTATAACAGATACCCCAAAAAGGGGTTGCTGGGTGATATGGTAATTCTATTCTTAATTTTTTGAAGAACCTCTATACTGTTTTTCATAGTTACTGTACCAGTTTACATTTCCACAGCAGTATATGAGGGTTCCTTTTTTTTATATAGCCTCTCCAACACTTGTTATTTTTCTTGTTGATAATAGCCATTCACAGGTATAAGATAATATCTCATTGTGGTTCTGATTTGCATTTCCTTAATAGTGAAGTAGAGCATTTTAAAAATATATTTATGACTGTTTATATGTCTTTATGGGAGATATGACTGTTTAGATTCTCTGCCCACTTTTTAATTGCATTCATTTTTTGTTTTTGTTGTCGAGTTGTACAAAATTTTTAAATAATTTGGATATTAGCCCCTTTTCATAAGCATTTGCAAATATCTTTTCTCATTCAGTTTGTTGACTCTTTTTTTGTTGGTGATGGTTTCTTTTGCTATGAAGAAGCTTTTTGTTTTGATACAGTACAACTCATTTACTTTTGCTTTTACTTCCCTTCCCTTTGAGGTCCAATTCATAAATTGCTCCCTGAACACAATGTCCATAAGTTTAGTACCTATGTTTTCTTCTATGCAATTTATTGTGTCAGGTATTACATGTAAGTTTTTGTGTCATTTTAAATTAATTTTGGTATATGGTGCTAGATCACAGTCTAGATTCATTCTTTTGCATGTGGCTTTCCAATTTTCCCAGCACCACTTATTGAAGAAACTTTTTCTTTATTGTGTGTTCTTGCTCCTTTGTCAACAGTTATCTGTCCATATATATATGGGTTTATTTCTGGTTTTCAGTTCTGCTTCATTGATCTGGGCATCTATTTTTCTGTCAATATCATGCTGTTTTGATTATCGATGTTTTGTAGTATAAAGTGAAGTTGGGGAGTGTGATGACTCCAGCTTTGTCCTTTTTTTTTTGTAATATTGTTTTGGCAATTCAAGGTAGTTTCTGATTCCATACTTATCTGATGAAAATCTATTTCTTGAAAGAATGTCGTTGGAATTTTATGTTGCTTCAGGTGATATAATCACTTTAACTATGTTGATTCTTCCAGTCCATAAACACAAAATATCTTTCCACATCTTCATGTGTTCTTTACTTTTTTTAATTGTGTTTTATAATTTTCAGTATATAAATCCTTCACATCTTTGTTATGTTTATTTCTAAGTATTTTATTTATTTATTTTTGTTGTTGTTGCTATTGCAAAAGGTATTTCTTGTTGTTTATTTTTTTCTGAAGTTTTATTGTTAGTATATAGGAATTGTAATAATGGACTTTTTACATTGATTGTGCACCCTGTAAATTTATTGTATTTATTTATTGTTTCTAATAGTGCTGGTGGAGTCTAAGTTTTTTATATAAAGGACCATGTCATCTGCAAAAAGGAACAGTTTAACTCTTTCACTCCCAATTTGTATGCCTTTTATTTCTATTTCTTGCCTGATTGCTCTGGCTAGAACTTCCAGTACTATGTTGAAATCAGTGGTGACAAGGGAAATTCCTGTTTTATTTCTGATTTTAGGAAAACCGGCTTCAATTTTTTCACCATTCCTTATATTAGCTGAGCAATTTTCATACATATATGGCCTCTATTATGTTGAGGTACTTTCTTTCTATATCAGGGTTCCATAACCCCTAGGCCAAAAACTGGTATTGGTCTGTGGTCTATTAGGAACCAAGCCACACAGCAGGAGGTGAGTGGAGCATGAGTGAGCAAAGCTTCATCTGTACTTATAGCTGCTCCCCATTACTAACATTACCCCCTGAGCTCTGCCTTTTTTTAGATCTGCAGAGGAATTAGATTCTCATAGGAACACAAACTCTATTGTGAACTGTGCATGTGAGGGACCTAGCTTGTGAACTTTTTATTAGAATCAAATGCCTGATGGTTTGAGGTGGAGCTGAGGTGGTGATGCTAGTGCTGGGGAGTGGCTGCAAATAAAGACTAAAGATTAGCAAAGAGTTTTGATAGCATGAAGACCATAATAAATCAATTGCTTGCAGACTCATATCAAAACACTATCAGTGAGTGGTAAGTGACAACTAACCTGCACTGATGGCAGGCTTGATAGTGGCAAGTGAGTTAATGTACTTAAATTCTACAGCTGCATCTGGTGGTAGACTTTAAGTCAGAATCCAATGCTGATTCTGCATTACGGTGAGTTGTATAATCAGTTCATTATATATTACAATGTAATAATAATAGAAATAAAATGTATAATAAATGTAATGCTCTTGAAGCATGCTGAAATCATCCCACCACCTCAGTCTGTGGAAAAGCTGTCTTGCATGAAACTGGTCCCTGATACCAAAAAGGTTGGGTACCGCTATTCTATACTTATTTTATTAAGTGTTTTGCTCATAAATAGATGTTGTATGAAGTGGAATGCTTTTTCTGCATTAATTGATATGTAATAATTATATGGTTTTTATGTTTTATTTTTTATGTGGTGTAGCACATTGATAGATTCACATGTATTGAATCATCTTTGTGCTCCTGGAATAAATCTCACTTGAATGTGATGTACATTCTTTTTAATGCATTGTAGTATTTTATTTGCTAGTATTTAGGTTAGGATTTTTACATGTGTGTTCAGCAGAGAGATTGGTCTGTAGTTTTCTTTTTTTGTGTGTGTTACTTTTACCAGGTTTTAATATCAGGGTAATGTTGGCCTCATAAAATGAGTAGGGCAATTTGCCTCTTCTTCAATTTTTTGGAAGAGTTTGAGGAGGACAGGTGTTAATTCTTCTTTGAATACTCCATAAAATTTGCTTGTGAAGCAATCTGTCTGATCCTGTACTTTTGCTTTTGGGGAGGTTTTGATGATTGTTTAAATTTCCTTACTGTTGATTGGTCAATTTAGATTATCCAGTTATTTCTGATTTAGTATAGGTAGGCTATATGTTTCTAGAAACTGGTCCATTTCTTCTAGGTTGCTGAATTTAGTGGCATATACATTTTCATAATATTCTCATATAATCCTTTACATTTATGTGGTATCAATCATAATTCCTCCTTTTTAATTTTTTATTTTGGTTCTTTCTGTCTGTTTTTTTTTTTTTACCTTAATGAGCCTAGTGAGGGTTTTGTCAATTTTATTAATTTTTTAGAAGAACCCACTCTCTGTTGCATTAATATTTATTATTATTATTTTTATGTTCTCTATTTTATTTAGTTCTGCCTTAGTTTTTATTATATTTTTTGTTGTATTGATCTTGGCTTTCATTTGCTCTTCTTTTTTTTTTAATTCATTTTTATTGTTAGACTTATTGAGGTGACATCTATTAGCAAGGATTACATAGGTATCAGGCATAAAATTCTACAGGGCATTGTCAACTTGATGTATAATAAGTGCACCACCTAATGTGACTTCTCTTTCCATCACCTTATATTTAACTTCCCCCCTCCTCTCCCACCCCTCCCCTTTCTCCCCTCCCTAACCCACTCGTCCCCAAATAAACATTAAACTATTGATTGTCCATGGGTTATTTGTTTGTTCATTTCTTTTTTTCTTTGCTTTCAGTTTTATATTCCGCATATGAGTGAAGTCATACAGTTCTTTGTTTTTTCTGTCTGGCTTATTTCACTAAGCATGATGATCTCCAGGTCCATCCATTTTGTTGCAAATGGCAATATTTCATCTTTTCTTATAGCTGAGTAATATTCCATTGTGTA